>JAEAOA010001394.1:675000-825177 GCA_016746295.1 Potamilus streckersoni
AAACAGGCAACAGTAGAATGAATGGTTCTATAGAAAGGGCCAGTTTACTTGTAACAGTCACTAAGAATTAATGAGTTCTATAGAAAGGTCCAGTTTACTTATAACAGTCACTAAGAATTAATGAGTTCTATAGAAAGGTCCAGTTTACTTATAACAGTCACTAAAAATTAATGAGTTCTATAGAAAGGGCAAGTTTACTTATAACAGTCACTAAGAATTAATGAGTTCTATAGAAAGGTCCAGTTTACTTATAACAGTCACTAAGAATTAATGAGTTCTATAGAAAGGTCCAGTTTACTTATAACAGTCACTAAGAATTAATGAGTTCTATAGAAAGGTCCAGTTTACTTATAACAGTCACTAAAAATTAATGAGTTCTATAGAAAGGGCAAGTTTACTTATAACAGTCACTAAAAATTAATGAGTTCTATAGAGAGCGGGTCAATTTAATTATAAAATTCACTAATAATTAATGAGGTCAATTTAATTATAAAATTCACTAATAATTAATGAGTTCTATAGGGAGGGTCAATTTAATTATAAAATTCACTAATAATTTATGAGTTCTATAGGGAGGGTCAATTTAATTATAAAATTCACTAATAATTTATGAGTTCTATAGAGAGGGTCAATTTAATTATTAAAGTCATTAAGAATTAATGATTTCTATAGAGAGCAATTTACTTATAAAGTCAATAAGAATTAATGTAAAATGTGTCATTAAACAATTCAAAGTGACTTTATCTGTTGAATCACCCAGGACATTAGAAAATGTATCCCAAGACACATTTAAAATGCAAATGAACTGATGAGAGATATTATCAATGGCAAGGTATGAGCATTAATAACAGGTATAGACACATTGTAAGCTTGTGGCATGTTTCAATATAATGATCATTAGACTGCTGGTTCTTTATACAATAAACTGATATGAAGTAATATGGATACATTAAATTGACATGATGTAATATGGATACATTAAATTGACATGATGTAATATGGATACATTAAATTGACATGATGTAATATGGATACCTTAAATTGACATGATGTAATATGGATACATTAAATTGACCTGATGTAATATGGATACATTAAATGACCTGATGTAATATGGATACATTAAATTGACATGATGCAATATGGATACATTAAATTGACAGGATGTAATATGGATACCTTAAATTGACATGATGTAATATGGACATATTAAATTAATATGAAGTAATATGGATACATTAAATTGATATGAAGTAATATGGATATATTAAACTGATATGATGTAATATGGATACAATAAAATGTAGACACAATAAATTGATATGATGTAAATATTAGACACAATAAAGTGATTTAATGTAATATCAATACAATAAATTGATATGATATAAATATTGGACACAAACTGATATAAATAATGGACACAAGAAATTGATATGATGTAAAATAGTTCTTACAGTCCTGCAACCATTTTTTTCAATATTTAGTAGGTCACTAAATTTCCAAAACTCACTGTTCAGTTTCAACTTCTAAAACTATTCTTGTATATTTAGTAGTTTGTGCAATTTGCCATTAGACTCAGGTTTCAAGCAAGTATATACAGTAATTCAAAACATTTATTTTCTTTTTATTCTTTTTAGCCTTTTAAGAATGTTTTACATCAATCGCAGCTACACAAGTATAAGATGGGTAAGTGGATCATGGAAATGATGTAATATGGACATGTTAAATAATAAGTCATTAAAGTTATGCATGAAATCTTCATTGTATGTCCATAAATCTTGTCCGGATGAGTTAAGAAAATTTGTATCAAAATCACATGCAACACTTACTCTGTAATGCAACTTTATGGATTGCAATTCATTGAAAGATTAAATCAAGGATTATATATACTTTTGGGACAAACCCTGACATCATTAATTGAAAGTAAAATCACAAAGGACTGAATGACAACTGGACAGGACTTTCTTAATAATAAAATTAATAGAACCACAAAGGACTTAATATGAACTGGACAGGACTTTCTTAATAATAAAATTAATAAAACCACAAAGGACTTAATATGAACTGGACAGAACTTTCTTAATAATAAAATTAATAAAACTACAAAGGACCTAATATGAACTGGACAGGACTTTCTTAATAATAAAATTAATAAAACCACAAAGGACTTAATATGAACTGGACAGGACTTTCTTAATAATAAAATTAATAAAACCACAAAGGACCTAATATGAACTGGACAGGACTTTCTTAATAATAAAATTAATAAAACCACAAAGGACTTAATATGAACTGGACAGGACTTTCTTAATAATAAAATTAATAGAACCACAAAGGACTTAATATGAACTGGACAGGACTTTCTTAATAATAAAATTAATAAAACCACAAAGGACTTAATTTGAATTGGACAGGACTTTCTTAATAATAAAATTAATAGAACCACAAAGGACTTAATATGAACTGGACAGGACTTTCTTAATAAAAAAATTAATAAAACCATAAAGGACTTAATATGAACTGGCTAGGACTTTCTTAATAATAAAATTAATAAAACCACAAAGTACTTAATATGAACTGGACAGGACTTTCTTAATAATAAAATTAATAAAACCACAAAGGACTTAATATGAACTGGACAGGAGTTTCTTAATAATAAAATTAATAAAACCACAAAGGACTTAATATGAACTGGACAGGACTTTCTTAATAATAAAATTAATAAAACCACAAAGGACTTAATATGAACTGGACAGGACTTTCTTAATAATAAAATTAATAAAACCACAAAGGACTTAATATGAACTGGACAGGAGTTTCTTAATAATAAAATTAATAAAACCACAAAGGACTTAATATGAACTGGACAGGAGTTTCATCATAATGTACAGCTAGCAAGGCATTAACATGCCAAATGAACAATTCAAGTTTTATCACTAAAACCATTATGTGTATTTTAATTCAAATGAACACAGTGTTGCATCAGCCTAGAGAAAAGCTGTTGAATTTGTCCTTAAAAATATTATACAAGTATTGTACTCCTTAAGTTTTGTCACATGAAATGATATTAAAAACAAACACCACCACCACTCATTGTTACTTACAGAATGACTCTCAGATAATAAACCTTAAATATGATATTTAATTATGTTAATGACATCTAACTTCAAAATGGAATGATCCAGAGATAATTTGTAGTTTATTGGAGTTCCTGTTGTTACCTAAAGACTGAACATTATGGACCTTCAGGTACATTATGTAATGCCAGATCAATGTTTTGTGTCATATACAAACAAATACAGAAAAATAGTCTGCTTCACTGATTCTCTTGTAGTGTGCATCAGATATGTAGCAGATTCAAGAAAGCCAGTCTAATCAAGTGAAATTCAATCCAGAGTTTGATGCCTCAGGTGTGGGACTCTTTACAGTCAATCCAGATAATGATTTCAGATAAGATCTTCCATTGGCAGACCTGCAGTATTCTGACAAATGATAAACAAATTTTATTGACTGCTTTGGCTATTGGTCCTTGGGTCACCAAGGGCATTATAATGATTTAAGCAAGGAAATATAGACCCAATCAAGCAGTAAATAATTTCAAGATGACAAAGATAGTGTATCATCACCTTGGTATTTTTATTGCTTTAGCAAACAGATACCTCTTGAAAAAAACTCTGCCAGGTTGAAACAGATATAAACATTGTAAACATATGTATATATATATATATATATATATATATATATATATATATATATATATATATATATATATATATATATATATATATATATATATATATGTGTGTGTGTGTGTGTGTATATATATATACGTGTGTGTATGTATATATATAAATATATATATATATATATATATATATATATATATATATATATATATATATATATATATATATATATATGCAAAAGTGGCCAATGTCTTGTTTGAAAGAGTGAAGTAAAAAATTAAATCTGAAAAATGGCCCGTGCAAAGCAGACCTGAGCTAGATAAGTAGTGCACACATTCACTTGTTTTGCAGTCTTGTCTATTGATTTTCAATTTAATTGGGATAATTGGACGACAATTTGTTTTTCACTTGCATTGTGGAAATTATTTTAATGTCCAATTTACCTTGAGTTTAACTAAAACCCATTAGAGGAAATTCATTGATTGACAGATAAATTGAGGTAAGAATAAAATATACATTATTTACCCCAAATCATACAAAAACTCAATATTGACAATGACCTACATAAAAGTGAAAGGACACAGAGCTACAATTGAAACATCAGTACCAGTAGGACATGAAATAGGCAAAGATAACAGATGTTTATATCTCAGGTCTTCCACTAAAGATTGAAAACAGAGAAATCATCAGAAAGCTAGAAACAAATTCAAAGTTAGAGTGAAATCCAACAAAATGGCTATGGTATGGGGATGTAACCCCATAAAATCAGGAGTAAGAGTAATATCAATACAGTATTCATAGAGAATGCCAGTAGTATTCCAGCCTACTTCTACGTTATGGGGTTTTTGTTTAAGAACTGGTACAGGGGATGCGAAAACTATTGAGCATGCCCTAGATGCAAACAGACGGAACACATGGTAAGAAACTCTCCTAACCCAGAACCAGCAAGAACATATGCAAGTGTGGCTAACACACAAAAGGAAAACCTAACAGAAGTGGAACACAATGAAATTTTGGCCAGTATCATGAAAGTATGTCAACAGGCAGAGAGACAAAAAGAAAATACGCAGAAAGAGGCAACAACATAAGGAACAATAAAGGAAACAGAAGAAATAATAGAGACAAATGGAAGGCAAGGAGATACAAACAATACAAGAGATAGATCAAACCCCAATAGAGGAATCTATAGTAGACAGCCCAGAAGAAGGAAAAAGGGAAAAATACCTTAGCCCAATTAAACAAGGGCCCAGCAACAACCCAAGGAGAGAGGTACTATTGGAGAATAAATAGAATCAGACATAGAGCAGCAGAGAGGCTGAACCCTACAAGGTTGTGCCAGGCGGACCTTTTGTCCCAATTATGAGAAATAAACTGCTATTCTTTATTGTTTGTTCTCATCAACAGACACAAATTATGAACTCAATCTTTGAGCACACAGCCTCTCTTCTGCTCATCTCTTTGTTAGATGAGAGGCTGAACAGATAACTTTGCCTTTTTTTGAAAATTAAGGGTTCCTACAAATGTTGAAAAAATGCTTTTGCTTTAATAATGAAAACTTCTCTAATTGACCAATTTTTTTGCTCGATTTAATCTGACCTCTCTGCTGCTATAAATTAACCAAATATTCTATCTAAACCTACATGATACCTTGATCTTGGATCATGTAAGTTTATCGTTATAAATCCAAAATGAACAGTTTGTGCTTTAGAAAAGAAATTTTTAAATTTAATCATATCGATGTCCTCTGAGCACCAAGTATAATAAATATTTTGCAAAGTATAATTATCTACGTCATTAAGCACAACCAAAATATTACAGTTATCTCTAATCACCTTAGGTATCTGAGTATATCTCTGAGTAACATAAATCACATCAGTATTTTAATGTCTTCCTCAAGAAAATATTCTAGCTGGATTGGATTGTTTGTCCAGCATCACATCATCGTACACTACAAGGTTATTAATGAATCCATCTTAAGTCATCTACGGATGGAGCTTCATCAATATCGGTAATAAAATTGATGATATCATTTTTGTCCAGCAATTTCGCATTTTGATTAAAATCTTTAAATGCTTTGTAACATTGTTGATTATCTACAGATGGCGCTACTAAATACAACTTATTCCACTTGAGCCATCACATTATCAGATTAGGCAATAATTTTGTCTTTCCACTTCCAGATGGGACTATTATAATCATTCTGATAGAATTTGATAATGCTGGATGGTGCCTTACTGGCTCTTGTTTTCGTGTTACAGAATAGTCTGTTATATCTATATAATAATGATATGAGTTTATATTGTGTTCAATGTAGAGCAACAACCCCCGTAGTTGGATTGACAATGATAACAACAAAAAGTAAGAGACGCGCACTCACAGGCAAGTGTGCAAAATATGGTACAAGCAAATATAAATTTATTTCCGCGTTGCGTGATGGTGATATAGCTGCTTTGTTAGGGAAATTGCCAGGAACTCCATGGGCTAAATACTCTGGTGAGAAACATCTTTCGGGATATAATTATTGTGGTCCTGGAACTCGTCTCGATATCAGACTTGATAGCCAAGATCAGCCAAAACCAGGAGAGATTCCAATAAATAAGATTGATCAAGCGTGTCACACTCATGATGTAGCGTATAAAAATCCTGATTTGCAATAACGGCATCTCGCAGATGTGAAATTGATTCACGCGTTAAATTATATACCTAATAAATCTCTCAGAGAAGCTCTCGCTAGCTTTCTAATAAAATCTGCTATGAAAGGGGAAAATAATGATAGGGGCTGGTAATTAATCAACTGATTATTATAATAGAATCTGTTTATTATTTCCCAAGAGGATATTGGAGAGGTAAGGCAGCGATTAGCAAACTTGCCGCTTCAGCAAAAGTTTCACGTGATGTTGCTGCAGCGTGGTTAGCACGACAGGCAATATGGCAAATCTTTCTAAATCCACCTAAAACAATTCAATACTCACATTCCGATGTTACTGTTCCTAATGGAGTTCATCAAGCGGATATCCTGTTTTTTACCACACGATATGATTAAAATTGGCAGACGTCAACACACATACAGATAAGCGTTAACTGTCGTTGACGTTGCGAGCAGATATAAAGAAGCGGAGCCGCTATCAACAAAGACAGCATCTGAAATTGCATCTGCGTTCAAACAAATTTATCATCAAGGTGATCTACGATGGCCAAAATTATTACAGGTTCATCCTGGCAAAGGATTTCTTGGTGCAGTATCACCGTTGATGAACAAGCACAACGTTAAAATTATACGAGGACACACGGAAATTCAGCGTGATTAGGCAATCGTTGAACGATTTAATCGAACACTTGCTGAGCGGTTATTCGGGTATCAATATGCGAGGGAAATATCCACAGATACAAGATCTCGTGAATGGATTGCATGGTTATTGAATGTGATAACTGCGCTGAAAAAGCAAGTTACTCGTGCAACTTCTATGAAACCGTCTTATGCGATCACAAAAAATATACCGATAAAACGTAAATCTATTTCTCAACCAGTACTAGGCAATGGTAAGGTTAGATATTTATACGAACCTTTTGAACTCGAAGGAGGCAGAAAAAGGGCAACTGATCGAATTTGGAGTGTGACGACACATAAAATATCCAGCGTGGTAAGGTCCACAGGTAGACCTGCAATCTACAGATTAGATTTAACAGCTCCTCGGCGTGGATTTGTACGCGAATTACAAATAATTCCTGAGGATTCGCAATTACCACCAAGTACACTTTTATAAAATTGCAGCCCCTCGATGTCGATTACACTCCAAACAGGTCAGCATCACATTTTCGCGAGTTTGACCAAGACTACTATTAATTCTATCAACGGTAAATTGTCTCGGGTTATTGCTCGAATACTGCCACAACATTATTGCGTTGCAATTTGTGCAATGATTATTTTGTCGTTGTTTTAACATCTTAATAATATCCACATCTATATCAAACTCTCGATTATTTTTGTGTCACACTGTTTATAGCTGCCTAATTTTTATCGATATCGACGCAGTTAGTGATTTATTCGGTTATTACGCAATCCATGATAACCCGTTTTAGTTGTGATATTCTTCTAACTTGAGATACTGCGAGATAAACTAAATATGACCACTCAATACGATTATCGACGATACAAACTTTAGTATCAGTGATAGTTAAGCACTGCGACGAATGGGTGATAACATAACGGTACAGGTAACTTTGGGAATTTTTCCTTGTGTAACGCATATAATTTCGTCACGAACTATTTTTCTTCTGGCAACTATCAAATCAGCATGTTTCCATAGGGTCCAAAAATCATTTATGGATGTTTCGGGAATTATCTCACGCATAACTTCACATTGCATTTTATCTGGATGCAGTCGTATTAATCTTCAAAATTCTTTCAGCGACTCATCAACAGCTCTATGATCATCAGATATTTCTTCGTAATAATCTACAAATGTTTTCATCCACTCATGCGGAAACTTCCAAAAAAAGGGTGGTAGTTGACAATGATCGCCACATATAATCATAGCGGTATTCTTTAGCATCAGACAATCAAGAAATATTTGTAATACCTCCAGAGACACCATGCATATCTCGTCCCATATGATAATGTTATGTATATATTTTTCATCCATTCGTGATGGGGTTCATGTATCTCCGCACCATCTAAAGAAACTATGATATGTACACGATTTTACACTTCATTTCTTTATTTCCCTAGAGAGCTTGTGCGTCAGTGTCAAAACAATCACATCTAAACTCATGAATAAATTATTCGCGGGTGTTGTTTTACCTGAACCTCCACACCAATGAAGATAAACGGTCTTATGTCTAGATAAAGGATCATGCACGGATGGTTCATATGATTTGTATACTTGATTATTTCTGTAATGTGTTTCCGCAATTTCAACATCGGCAGATTCACAATAACTAAATATATTTTTCTTGTTTTATCCTCCACGTTCCCCATTCACCATTACCGAGATTTAATGAATCTTTATATTTTTGTGTAGATAAAATGAATCCGTTGCGATTCTGACAGCGTAAGGAGGAAATCTATTTATCATCGATAATAGATTTATCGAAACATAAGCTAGCATCGAAGATCTTAGACGAGTAAACTGCGGTGACTCGTCATCAGTATAGCTCACAATGGTACCTAGTTTTGTTCCGTCTGATAAATAAGCATTACATCGGCTTCTAAATGTGTTTTTCTCCATCGTATCAGCGATTATGAAAAGAGTTCAGCATCGTCCATAATCAATATTGTACAAGTTCGTTTATGATCATGTGATCCTCCTTGTGTAAACTAACCGATTATTTTTCTGCCGAGATCTTTTGCATCGTGTTTAGCATCAAATACATCAGGTTCTGGCACCCAAACTTGCTTCTGCACGCGATATCATACAATAGCTTCAGTTACCTTCAAAGATATTAAAACTACAGATCCAAATATCATCCTCTGTCTTTACAATAAATTTTACTAAAATAATATATTTCCGAACATTGAGGTAGTCAATGATTTCTCTTGCTTGTTTGTCATTCATCACATAGTTATCATTTTCAATCCTGAATGTGGACCACACATGAACCGCACCATCGTCGCGGAACTCCTTCTTGGCTTCACTGATGCTTTTAGTTATATCCGCATTCGTTAAAGCTAGATCTTGCATTGAGAAACTAAAATTGTGTAGTCTGTCAAGATCAAAATCTAGCGGCGGCAGGCTCAATTGCTGATAATTCCTGCATATTATAATTAAGGCAAATATGTATCTAAATTGAAGTATAAATCAAATATATATGATTCAACCAAATCACATTTGCCGCTGGCTTAAGATTGGTTATACATCTCCGTGTAACAAAAATTGCACATGCAATGCGTTAATAACGGGAGTCTAGGACCTAAACCGTGTATACAGTGTGGTGTTGGTGTGCGAGGAAAGACGCACCTGTGTATGGAATGTGGTGGTAAAAGATACAGGGAATTGAAAGATGTTACGATAAAAATATAACTCTGAGTCTATTATAAAACGCGAAGAATATTATCTAGCTAGATTTTCAAAACAATGATTTAAACAATAAGTATTTAATATCTAAATGGAGCAAAATGAGGTTGTGTCACCTCCAATCATAACCAATTATGAAGCGAATCCTTTTAGGTTATCATTGGGAATTGCAGATTGAAAAAACCAGTAGGTAGTGTTTCCAATACTAGTTATCTTGCGTTTAATACAAAAGGAAATAACAAATTATTTATCACATAGATTTGTGGTCGAGTGTTTTTTTTTTGGGACCGATCAAAGAAGGGTATGTGATTGACCACATCAGCAACAATAAACTTGACAACTCAATTCGAAATTTACGTACTATCACGCAAAGTGAAAACTGCAGATCTGGAAAAACTGGCGGCGCACGATTTGCAAAAGCTATTAAATCCGTGAATAAATAATCTGGAGAAGAAATTATGTTTAAGTCAATTTATTCCGCTAGTAAATATTTTAACATTGCACCACCCTCAGTGAAACATTCCGCTGATGGTGTTATTAGATCTACTTATCCTTAAAATTTGGACAAAATATTGTTCCAGTGCCTAGATGATCAAGGGAGATAACAAGGGCAAGTATTGTGCTTGGTTTAATAAGTAACAAACCCTCAGATTACCATAGAAGGACAAATCATACTATTATAATGAAATGTATATATTCATTCTCATGTTAATAAAGTGTCAGATTAACAAAAACAACTATATACAATAGGACAAGTCATTATGAAATGTATAAATTCGTTTTCATGTTAATAAAGTCTCAGATTAACAAGCGCAACAAAGTAACATTTTACAACTTGATAACCTTGCTAGTGGTCTTATTCACTGATAAGAGACAACTTTCCCCATGTGGCAATCAGAGTAACTGACAAAAATACTGTATTTATCATTTACATAAACTTCACATATTTTAAACTGTACTCTATTCACTCTGCGACGAGTTTTACAAAGTGCATTACAGGCAATTCATATTTTATCGTCTAATGATTGGCCGTCGGTCTGTTATTGATTTTCTCATGGCGAACAGAGAATTCGTCGCTGTATGCATTTCACAATGAAACTGTGGCTTCTGTTTAAGAGAAATTGGCTATATATCAAGCATTGTATGCGACTCTATCATGATAAATATATAATGCCTCTCTATCAATTCGTTTATCATGTGGTGGGGTTATATTGCATATCTTACGTGATTGTACTACATAAACCTAGATAAAGTGACAGCAATAATACGTCTACGTAGACTTAGATAAGTGACAGCAATAATGTGTTTACGTAGACTTAGATTAGTGACAGCAATAGTGTTATAAGCGGCAGCAGTCTGTACTACGCAAACCTTGTAGCCAATTGCGAATGTGTAAAGCTATTTTAAGAACACATAACATCCGCTTTGTCAAACGGCTTATACTCATGGATTCAGTATTATTCGTGTTATGCAGACTTATATATGTTTTATGGAAACTGAAAAATAAAATATCATAAACTGTGGGGTTTTTTTACTTTTAGGACTACTGTGGTTTAGGTAAGTATATATTAACTAATTTTTGTTAAACACACAAGTGTGTCCGTAGGTCAGTCGGTTAAGCGTGGAAACATTCTCGCTGTTTGAGTTCGATACCTGTGAAAAGGCAAAATAAGTCGGGGGGCGGCGATTTTATGCCCACGAAAAATTATCTATTTAGTGGGGGTACCGGGAGAAGTTCCTCGAAATTCAACAAACAAATCATACTCCTCACTATGTAGATTACATAGTTAACGTTATTTTGCGCTCCTAGGCGTCGCCATAGTAGGAGTATGGTGCGTTTGTTGGATGTAGACAAGGTTCCCCCGCCTTAGGTGTTGTCTTGAGTATATGTTATGTGTTGTGTGCCGTCTTGTGCCGTCCAAAAGTAGACAAGTAGGAGGTAATATAACCCTATGACCTACTAATGGGTAACTACACAGGGTCCATGTCAAAAACACAACTAAAAATAAACCTAATGAGGTTCAAGGTCACAAAGACCATTAAGCCTTCTGAGTTTCTAGACTTTTGGATACGAATAATCTAGAAACTCTTGCGAGGACAACAATGGTCGCAAAATAAGGCCTCCACCGCAGACAGCCCTCTGAGCTTCTAACATTTCGTCTTATAGTTAGAAACTTCACCTTGGGGGTAAATGTCTAAACAAAATTCAGAACCTCATTAGGTTTATCTGTTCAACTAAAGGTTCCTCGCCTTGTCCCTAATTAAAAAAATCAATCACATGACCATCCGTAAATATATTCATGTTCATCAATCAGTTGGAGGTAAACTGGGTGATAGTTTGAACCAATATAAAATCACTAAAAATACAAAGTACAATGTTTAAATACCTACACAATGTTTGGCTAGCTGACAAAGCAGCAAAGAGAAAACATATGATAAAAAATATAACAAAATGTCCAAAGTGCATAAAATTTCATGTAATAATGTAAAAATGGAATAAAAAAAATTAACAAGAAAGGGGTAAGAAAATTGAACAAATACAAAAAAAGTAAATATTTCTGGGGAAAAAAATGCTATTCAACTTTTACATTAAAACAGATACTAAAATATTGATGGAAATTAGCTATATTGTGGAAACAATAAAGGACTGTGGTTAGGTGATAGTTATAGAAAGATAAATATAAATTTTAAATTTCTGTTTTTAGAAAAGGAAATAACTATAATTATAGGATATTTTTTAATATAATGAGGAACATTGTTAAAAAAATTAAACTTTTTAAAATATCTTTTCATTCTAGATATGGACAGGGAACCTACACATGGATGAATTATGAGATGTAGACATCGTGGGGCTAAGAGAAATGGTGCTACACAAAGTGGACAGACTTGTGAGAGAGCCTCAGAAAAAGCCTTGTGTAGCAAATGGACAAACAATACACACAAATGGGGAATAGGACAAATGATATATTTGGATAATATCTTTAGAAAAGGTAAATGGAGAGGAATCCTAAATGAAAGAATGAGCAGAAAAACAAAAATAAAGAAATGCAGCTCCAAATAAAATGCAAAAAATCTCATTAACATAGGAAGTATAAAAAGAGAATCAACACATAAGCAATACTCACACAAAACCAATAAGTTTATTTTATATTTTTTGTTTCTAGAAGCACCATCTCTCTTTCAAATGGAATGAAAATTCAAAAATTAATTAATTTAACAATAAATTTTTATTTCTTTAAATAAATAAATATATGAGTATACTCTAGGATTAATGAACATGAGGAAATAGAATTTGATTTAAATGCCGTCCTTACAAAAACATCTATAGCACTCACAACAATATAGCATACTACATATAACAAACACAGGAAATAGGAGACCCTTGGCAAATTTCACAAATGAAAATTAGGTGAACGAATCTAAGAAAATAATTTGATCGGATGAACACACCTAAATAAACATTAGGAAACAGGAAATACCCTGTCAAAAATTTATATCAACTAAATTTTTTATCTAAATTCTTTTATAAAAAATTACTTTACAATACATATTAGGGGGATACAAAACCACATGATTTACATTTTAGTTTTTTTGACAAAGTAGGGGGGGCATATGTCTGGTGCCCTTCCCCCTAAAAAAAGCAAAAGTGACCAAATACATTTGACCAATGCTGCAGCCTCATTCGTGGTGAATTATTAGAAAGAAATTAAAATCAAATTACACTTTTAAAATTGGCATTCCGTTCAGTCACCTCAATTTTTTATTTTACATAGCAAGCAAGCTGCCTTGTGACAAATTACAAAAACAACAATTAGTACTGAAGGTTACTTTTTAACTTGGAACAAAATCTAGCATCTAGCCACTTATCCCAGTGAAATCTCGTACATCTCTAAAAAAACAGTCATAGGCAATCCCCTCACCAACAATCCAAACTGTAACAATTATCTGTGATGAATACAAATTCCAATTTCATCCTGGTTAAAATATCACACAGTGTTTCTTTCCATGCAAAACACCCATTCATTCAAGAGTGCAAATAATATTGGACACAGCAGTTTGAATCTGACTTGAGGGGAAAAAAAATCTGCTAAGTTGCTAAGAAAATTACATCATAAATCTTCAAGTTTGTATTTTCAGTTTTAGGAAGAATCTGCAAGCATTAGGGAAGGCACTGTTTATTTACAAGCATTAATTTACACATGAAAAGACCCTCACTCCTTGTGTCCACCAAAAAGCCATAAAATGAAGGAGAAATTAGTACTGTACAGACATTTGTTGCTGACCATAAAGTGAATATTAATCAGAGTGACCCTGACACTATGATGGAAAGGAACTCACCTCTGTCAGAACCATAAAATCATATAAATCTATCTGCAAGAACTGTTTGATTATAATCAAATTGATGCCCTGTTTTAAATAGCAATCAATGGCACAACTCCCCTCTTTAATCAGCACATTTCTACAAAATGCCCAAGAATGTTATATTTCAATAAGATTATATTTTTCAATCTTTGTTGTCAAGAAACATGGAGAATATTCTTGATTTTTTTTAGAGAAATATTTTGTTTTTCATTTATCTCCTATTTTTATGTGTCAGATGTATCCAGCCATACACTTATTGTGGGGAAATTCATTATCATGTCATCAAACACACATATATTTATTAATCCCAAAGTAATTGAAGTCACCAACTTTTTATCTCAACTTATAACCATGCTGGATTACCATAAATCAGAATTTTAAGATGAATCAAGGAAAATTTTGACAAGTTTTCACCTTGTAGGTCATATATATTTATGAGAAAAACAAAATTAATTTTAATGAAATGATAATGCTTCAGTCAAATATGTCTATTAAAAGTTTTTGTAAGTATTTTGGAGTCATCCTTTCCACCTTTTAACAACATATACATTAGAGTTTACTCCCTCTTTATAATGCCACTCATGGAGCCATAGATGAGGGCTTTAGTGAGGGAGTAATATAATGGTTGCAACAAGGTTTTGTTCTGACAACACATCATCATAGAGAAATTTAGCATTTAATGATGTCAGTGACATTATAATTGGTTGTCATAAGCCATTAACTAAAATGAAATGAAAAAAATTATTAAAAAAACAATGATAAAACCAAAAAGAACCATCAATGCTGGACTCATAAAGGTCCAATTTTCAACACCAGCACTGAGCAGGTGCTTTGTTGTGTTCTCTAATTCTTATTTCCTCAGCATGCTACAGCTGGTACAGCCAATACAGCATGACAAGTCAATACAGCATGATACATGTATAGCCAATATTGTGCAGAAAATGAAACAAAAAGTATTTAAAATAAACATCCATGATTACACTTGTGTTATGAAAGAGGCAATGGTGTAATGAGTTGTCCTACAGAAAAGACCAATGTGCTTATGAGTCATGATGAATTAATGAGTTCTATAGAAAAGGCTGATTTAATTATAAAAGCCACTAAAAATTAATGATATCTATAGAAGTGATGTATTTATAAAAGTCAATTAAACTTAATGCAAAATCTCTTATAAACAATTCAAAGAGACTTTATCTGCTGAATCACACTGGACTATGGAAATTAACCTAAAGATATCACATTTAAACTTAAATACCATCCAATACAGATGTATTGCTGACCAATGTTATTAATGGCAAGGTATGAGGGATTTAATAAACTATGAACACAATAAACTGATATTATGTAACTTGAAAACAATAAACTGATATTATGTAATATGGACACAATAAACTGACATTCTGTAACATGAACACAATAAACTGATATTCTGTAACATGAACACAATAAACTGATATTATGTAATATGAACACACTAAACTGATATTCTGTAACATGAACACAATAAACTGATATTATGTAACTTGAACACAATAAACTGATATTATGTAATATGGACACAATAAACTGACATTCTGTAATATGAACACAATAAACTGATATTCTGTAACATGAACACAATAAACTGATATTATGTAATATGAACACACTAAACTGATATTATGTAACATGAACACAATAAACTGATATTATGTAACTTGAACACAATAAACTGATATTATGTAATATGGACACAATAAACTGACATTCTGTAACATGAACACAATAAACTGATATTCTGTAACATGAACACAATAAACTGATATTATGTAATATGAACACACTAAACTGATATTCTGTAACATGAACACAATAAACTGATATGTAACTTGAACACAATAAACTGATATTATGTAATATGAACACAATAAACTGATATTATGTAATATGAACAAAATAAACTGATATTATGTAACTTGAACACAATAAACTGATATTATGTAATATGAACACAATAAACTGATATGATGTAATATGAACACAATAAACTGATATGATGTAATATAAACACAATAAACTGATATGTAATATGAACACAATAAACTGATATTATGTAACTTGAACACAATAAACTGATATTGTGTAATATGGACACAATAAACTGATATTATGTAATATGAACACAATAAACTGATATTATGTAATATGGACACAATAAACTGATATTATGTAACTTGAACACAATAAACTGATATTATGTAATATGAACACAATAAACTGATATTATGTAATATGAACACAATAAACTGATATGATGTAATATTGAGAGATAACATGACAATTTTGCCCTATATGAGGTCTGTTATTCACTTTTAATTTTGACTGTACACATACAAGTACCCACATGACCTGAGTGATTCAATCATGGTGAGTCGAAGAGTCTCATCTGGATGGAAATGACTTCAATGACCTTTCATACTATTTACTCAAGTCTGCAGTGATTGTAAAAATGAAAAAAAGTCATTCAGAAAGTGATATTCTCAAACTTTCAAGTCTACAATAGTGATCAATATACATATACTGTCAGCAGAGCCAATCAAATGAATGTATTTGTATCAGCTCTTCTGAGTACTGATTTACTTTACAGTGTGTTTTAATGGTATGTTTACATTGATAATTCTGAGTTAGCAGAAAGAAAAATTTTCAGTTGAGTCGAATTGTGAAATATACTCATACTAAAGAAATTGTCATTGGCTGTTTATAAAATAATATTGAGTGGTGAGGAAATTAATGATTCACAAAGAATAATGAGGGAATTTAGGGAAATTTAAAATAGAGCCATAAATCTTTCAAACACAAACAGGATGCCAATAATGTGACTCAAAATTGAGAATATTGTATCATTTGAATGCATCATACAGTTTTATTAAAGAAACACAAAAGGTGTGTGCAATTATCCAAAACAAATCCAGAAGACATTGACAAGTTGGTGAATCTGGGAGTGAAATTAGAATTCAAATGCATCGAGCTTGGTAAGATTTTTGAGGCAAACGAAACTAAAAAGAATCTGTTTGTGAAAGAAATATAATAACTTGCACACTGCTTATGAAGTGAGTGATGTTTTGGATGTGATAAGGCCAGTGACAAAGAAGTTCAAGAGCATGCTAATTAAACAAATGCAGTGAGGATGGCATCCAGTTAGAAAAGAGACAGTGTGACAAGAATTTAGATGCTCTCATCAGGCACAAAAGTATGGACAAAATTCAGTAGAGGTTTAACATTACTGGGTACATGCTACAGTCACCTGACAAAACTGATGTTGCTATAAAACTCATTGATGTTTGATTTGTGATTATTGATGTGGGCCTGTTTCTTAAAGATGTTTTACTCAACACCCGCTTACAAGAAACACAGAAATATGCTCAACAATTAAAATAAACAATTATTTACATCTTTTGGGAGTATTTATTGTTATTGGTGTATACCCTGATATTATGATTTGTAACTTTTAATAATAATAATAATAATAATAATAATAATAATAATAATAATAATAATAATAATAATATTAAGAAGAAGAAGAAGAAGAAGAAGAAGAAGAAGAAGAAGAAGAAGAAGAAGAAGAAGAATAGTAATAATAATAGGCAAAACAAACTTTGATATAAGTGATTTTGAAATGAAATTTTTAATTTTGACTAATTTTGTGCACTATATTTGTAATAACGTCACTAAAGCTTACTTACTTTTACTTGATTGGATAGATATAATAGATTGCAAATCAATCAGAACTTAAAATATAAGAAAAAGATTATAATTTTTTAGAATCCAGAATGCATATTCACATATTTTTGAAAAAAAATATATACATATGTGTTATAAAGTAAATAAAGATATAACAAACATTCAAAACGAGGTAAAATCTATTCAATCAAGTACAACCGAGTTACTTAATTACACAAATGGAGAAAAAAGTAAATAATTACTACAAAAATCACTAAAATAAAATATTATGGTACAAAATATTCCGTTTGTGAATGTATTTAATTGTTTCTAGTTATCCCTCAACAGAAGTATTTCAACATGGATACTCTAAGATAGGCATAGTTAATTATTTGGCATGGATTTTTTAAAGCTTCATGTTCACCATGGAGAGTACTAATGAGTGTGCTGCTAACAACACAGAACTGAAAATGTAGCAATATGTTTGACAATTAGATAGATGCTCACACATATGTAAATAAGAATATCCATGGCACTGGGATGCAACAAATGCAAAGCCTTGGAAAATACACACCCTAGAGCAGAACATGCCAATATGAGTATGTAGAACACACAAGCAAATATTATGTGAGGGATTAGGGGTACGACCATAGCTGCAATGTAGCATTAGAGTTAAATCACATAACTAACTTTCCCAGCTGTATAGATCTCTTCATGATTACTATAAAGCACATAGAAACAAATCAAAACAACACACACCTGTACAAGCACAATCAGATAGCACAAATAGCAAAACATAAAACAATAAAACAGAAATAGATGAAAATATCACTAGTATTGAAGCTATTGCAGTTTCTGATACTGACAAAATACCAAAAAATAAAACAGACCATTGGAAATATTTCTCAATTTGAAAGATGCTTTACCCTCCCCTTAGTATAATCATGTTTTCAGTGCCACAACTAAAACAGCTTGAATGACAGATGGCACACACATACCAAGTCGTATGAGAAAAGAATTGAATTATTGAGACCCATATTTATGGTGAATCCACAACTATCACCACCATCACCAGGCCCAATTGTCACTACCACTGTAGCTCCAGCAACAAAAACAAATAAAACAATGTAAATCAACTAAGACAATTTGTGTGTGAGCACAATATCCGAATACCCAAATGAGGAAGGAAATCTGATAACCTTGCGGGATATCTGATAACCTTGTGGTATAAGACAACTATGAATAAAAGCGTCATCTTCTTTTTGCTTCTGCTACCATTGCTAAAATGGCTGAGTATGTTTATTCAGAAATATAGCAATGACAAATGCCTGAAACAAAATTTCAGAAACATAATGGTGAGTTGGAAAATCACAAAGTCATTTTTTCACCCGTCTACATGCCAGGCAAAGACACTCGCTAACTATTGACAAATATGATTCCTGGAATCGTAGCAATATTGTAAAACTTTGGTAACTTCGGGATCAAATCAGACATTGTCATTAGTGCTCATCTGGTTATTCAACTTAGTCATGACAAAGATGGATTTAAAACTAGCACTCGGTAGATTTGCAGTGATGCTCATGTAATCCTGAATTGACAGCAGTACTGACAATGATGGAATTGACAGAGATATTGAAAAGATTTTATAACACTTGAAAAAATACACCAATACTGGATTTGGAATGGACCCTTGAATGATGTGCCAAAGATGAGGTTCATCTGTTGCCATATCACCCTCATGGATCCAGTTACTAAGCAAATCCAAAATGGGTCCCACCAAGGTCAGTTATTAAGGTGAAGAACTTTTACAACCTTGTATTGAACAGGCAATTTTGTTATCTGGCTGACAATCACCAAGATATGTCATTAAAATATAAGCAACATATGGGCAAACTCATATTTAGTGATATTGAGTCTCACAGAAGAAATTAAAAACATGTAATACAGGCATCACTGTTAATGTATTCACACATGACAAAGGTTTTTATCTGCTGTTACTATCTCCCTATGGACATAATAGCCCAATTCAGATTTATCTGTTGTTGCTGAGTGAGATAACAGAAGCAGAATTAGTATCTTACTACATGTGGATAAAGGAACTTGGTCGACTGCTTAACCAAAAGTCAGCAAGCACAAGGGTAAAAAATATCCATGCAGACATTGCATGCATGTATTTCATACTAAAGAACTGCAATCATGACTTTGACTGCAGAGGTATAAGGGAAAAATCACAGCACACAACGATGCTGAGCCTAGTAAAAACAGTCAAATTTTCAATAAAAAATGGAAGTCCCATATATCATCTATGCGAGTTTTGAATGCCTCCCTGTAGAAAGCTCTGCTAACAAAGTCACAAATGGGTTTGATATTGATTGTGGTTCAATGTGATTGAAAAACAGAGCAGCCAGTTGTTTATCATGTCCAGAGTGCTAGCACACTAAACACAGTTGAAGTGTTTCTCAGATCAATCAAAGATTAACAACAAAATTGATTTGGCTGCAGCTCTACTCACCAGCGGACACACTTATGACTGGTGATAACATTTATGAATACTTCACAGCTATTCACTGCAAAGCCCATTAGCAAAGAAAGTAAAAGTTCTGGTTCCAAAGTTCATGATCATTATAACATCACTGCTGCATACAGAGGTGCTGAAAACAATGCTTGTAACTTGCAGTTGAGAATTTATCCCAGCAAAAATAAAGTACTTAAGTTATTTTTAAAAAGTTATGGTATTTCT
Organism: Potamilus streckersoni; assembly: GCA_016746295.1. NCBI lineage: Eukaryota > Metazoa > Mollusca > Bivalvia > Unionida > Unionidae > Potamilus > Potamilus streckersoni. The sequence goes on from JAEAOA010001394.1 coordinate 695,505, forward strand.
GACAGTGACTATGAACATGCAAAAAAAGTTTGATCTGCATTTCAATGCAAAATTTTCAGTGACTATCATGATCTGTATCTAAATGTTGTTGCTTGCTGAGAAATGTTGTGCCACTGCCATGCTCATTTACAAGCTTTATGTTGCACATCAGTTGGAAAGCATTGTTGTCCAAGACTAAAATGAGATTGAATTGCTCACTCACACTGATCAGCATCTGTTTACTGAGTGATCTCTTCTTGGCATAAAATCCATATCAAGTTACAGATACGAATGTGGCAATAACACCATGTCTGGTTATAACTCGGATGACCCCAGCAGTTATATCATGTATCTTGATAGCAATAATTTGTGCAAATGGGTTATGATGCAGCCACTTCCAGTTGGAGGATTTTAATGGATTGATAGTAAGCATATTGATCTACAAAATGAAGTGCTTGATCATAACATTCATGGTGACATTCCTTCTTTTGAGATTATCTTAAACACTTACATGATGCACACAACAATTATCCCCATATCAGTGCTCAATCATTTTTTAGTCTGGTCACAAATACACTGAGTATCTGAGCCAACCACAATTATGTTTTGCATGACACAAATCCTGGTAGCAGTTCCATACTTGCTGGAATGACTCGCCAAAATGCATGTATTGGAGAACAAGGTCCACTAGGTCAAACAAGGTGGAAGGCCCTAATCCATAACAAGTTGTTTTTTTTCAAGCATCAATTTATTTTGAAATGGTGAATATGCCTACAGACCATACTGGGTCAGTTGCACAATGCTTTTGCCCACCTCCCAGCTCTCCCAGTGCATAGAATTACCAAACAAACTTGTCTCCTTGTGGTTGTAAAGGTGTTAACTGTAAAATCGTTTTCTTAGTAACAGCAATGGTCTATTCTTGGATCATATTGTTTTAATCCCGTTATGCATGTGACTACATTGTTCAAGGCTTTGTAACAAATGGAAGTTGGATTACCCATCCCTGAGACCATTCTGGCCTCCTCAGTAATTCTTGTGGATATTGATGACTGATTAACCATTCTGCAAGAGTGATTAAATCGATCCATAATAGCTTGATCATAATATTAAACTGACATGTCCAACACATACTTACACACAATGTTTGGCCAACATCACAGAAATTCCACAATCATGGACATGTTAGTGGCCCTCCTGCATAAATCTATTTGAGTGGATCCCTGGCAGAATCTTTTGATGTCAATCACTCTGCTTCTTAGTATCTGCTGCCCACATCACAATTGTGAGCACAGTCAGTCTTGTTGATCATGGACATGATCATGTGGAAGAAATAACAAATCTACCTGATGAACATCATTAGGCGTTTTGACATAAAACCTATCCCTTGAAATGTATTTTGGTACATATAAATTTGCCTCAGAGCTTGTTTGGCAAACCATGCTTGAGTAATCACATGAGTGATCTTTGCTGCACTGGCTAATTATTCCATGGCAACTTCACCTTTCCCTATCTGCATGGACTAAAGTATATTTTTGGGATAATGTTCAGCTTTTTGTGTCCATTGTTTGTTTTGTTAATATCAGTAAGTTTACTTTTAATGAGTGCCACAGGAGGCAGAGACAAGTGGACTTTGTCCACCAAGTGCAATCTTGGATATTGTACCTTCTTTAATGACCTTTTGTGAGATTTGTTCTTCCAATGTTGGATTAATTGCATTCAAGTCAAAGATCAGATCCACACAAGCATGTTAATGTGCACGAATATATTTTGATGCTTGGAATGCAAAATTATATTAGTAACAAGCAGCATCAATATGACATTTTTAAAAACTGTTTGCAGGTTTCCTACTAAATTAAAACTTCTTTGTTCCACACCAAACACATGTTGCCACCCAACTACAACTCAGAGTTGGCAACAATTCCTCAATTTTTTTGCGAAGTAGTTCACCAGGCAATTTTTGGAAATACTACCCCTATAAAATGATCATGAATAATTCATGAACTGGCATGAACTGTTCTTGAATGGTTCATGAAGCTGTTCTTAAACAGTTCATAAAAGTTCATCAAAGGCTCATGAATGTGCATGAACTTTACAAACTGTTCTTGAACGTTCATGAACTATTCATGAACTGAATTCATGAACAGTTCATAAAAGTTCACTAACTGGTTCATCATCATTCATCACAGTTAATGAACATATTCATGAACTTTGATGAACAATGTTCCTCATTTTTCATGACTTCATGAACAGTTAAAAAAAAATTGATTATCTGACAAACGCAAATATACCAATTTCATCCTGAATCATAAAATAACCTAAGATGTAGTGGTTTAAAACAGTATAAAATGCAACATTTTATCTTAAAAAATAGTATTTTATTTCAGATAAATTTCTAATATGCAACAAAGAACATGTAAACTGACATGATTAAGTGATATTCGTTTTTATTCTTAGCGACACATTTTGTATGTTTTGTAATTTTTCTTTGAAAATTGTTCAAGAGATAATGGGGCAATTGTGTTCAATCAACTGCTGAAGCATAATTATCTATCATTGTCATGGAGCTAATTCCACTGGGGTTTCTCCTGATGACCTGTATCCACACCCCCAAACTGACCTGTCAGATAACTCTTGTTTTGTGAAGACAGTCAAAGCCTAATTTTAATTTAATGAAATTCCATCTATTATCACTACTGAATGTCTCCATCTGCAACTTAAGCTGTTCATTTGATTACTGTATGGATCTTTAACATTGCTGCAGCAGTCACTTTTTAATGTCTATTCCATCTTGGCTGTAAGATCCTCCAGTTGTCAAATTTTCTTCCTTATACATATAAACTTCATCCTCTAATACTTTTCTGATGTCTAATCTGAAAGAAAGATAAAGATAATTACAGACAACCTCTGATCAACATTGTCTTCAGCTTTTAGCACATTATTTTTGTACCCAACTTTATTTACTGATCTCAAAATTATTTAATCCCTTACACTTAATACACAACTTACTGAGCCTTTACATTATTGTAGAATTTTTTCACTAGCTGTATTTTAGCTGAAGTTGACTAGCCATAGGTATTATAAGTCACAGGAGTCGAAAGTTTTAATCAATAAAAATTTATCCACTCTGATGCTGGATGTTGCATATAGCTGCTTCAGGTTTCAACGTGTTATATAGTAGCACATGTATTGTGTAAAGTTTGACACATTAACTAGTTTTTTGTTTTTGTTTTAATTTACCAAATTACATCAGATCATATAGATGGTGATGTCATGCAACAGAAAACGATACTGAACATCTAAATTCCTATCGCAGATGCAGTATCGCGTATGGTATCGAGATCGAAATGGGGGGGGTTATGATAATGTTTAATGATGTTCAAAAATTCGAAGAGGAAGTTTAAATTGGGTCTGACAAACACCAGGTATATTAGTTTGGTTAAAACTGATATGATGACATATAAAAACCAATAAAATATACATATAATTAACACTGAAAAAATCATGAATGACCAAGAAAAAGATACACTTACCGTAATTTTGATGATCCCGCTGTGTGCGCTTTTCTGCCTAATTTTGCTCTCACCAAGTCAATTCCTTCATAATTCCTTCTCTGCACTTCTATGTACTTAAAAGAAATGATATTGAAAATATTCTCATCCATTCCACGGGAGTCCACGAATTTTGTTTGAGATTGTTACACGTTGCAAAACCCTTTCCATGCTATTCGTTTGTGCGGGGGAAAAAGGATGCTCAGCCTCTGAAATCATGCATGTATATTACCCAATCATAACACGTCTTCTTTCACAATCATCCAATCAGGATAGTTGTTGTTTCCATATTTCGGTTTTTGCTGCAACTTATCAACCAGTTACAAAGTCAATAAAATATGCAGTTTATGACATTACTGGACAAAAACGTTAGAACAAAGTCATTGAAAGCTTTTATAGCAAGTACATTTTGTTCATGCTGGCCAGAAAATATTTTCCCATATTAATCCAGAACTACTCAAGTTAAGAACAAGTTAAGATCTCTGAAAATTTATACAGTATCATCTAAAATGTATACAGTATCATATAATTAAAATAATATTCACCTTTATTTATATTTCATTAATATTGTGAGAAGTTTGTATGATGAATTTTTTCATAAACATTTTATGAATATAATGATATAGAAATTTGATATGCGTTTTTAAGAAATATCTTGCTGGCGCATCAAAGTACTTGATTTATTCATGAAGCAAATTCATGACATTTCAGAAACTTCAAAAATATAATAGTTTATAAAAGTTCATCATTGTGTTCATGAACTAAAGTACATGATTCATCAAATTTCTTGAAGTGTTCATGAACTTAGTTGATGAACATTCATGGCTATTTGTTCATGAACTCAAATGATGAACTGATCATGAACATTTCAAGAAAGTTCATGAACATTTATGATTGTTCATGAAGTCATGAAGTTTTTTTCGTAGGGGTTTGTCTATCATTCTTAACAGACCTGGTAAGTGAAAAGGCTACAAGAAAAAAGTGCCATCAAAGACACATGATAAATACATAAATGTTGAATGGCCTAAAATGGAATTTAGGGAGTTTATGGGAAGGAAACAAGCTATTGGTACTCAGTGGAATTATTTTAAATAAGCTTACAATACATTTACAGAAGGAAAAACTGAAGAAGGTGATGCGTTAGGGAGATAATATTTGGCACTGTTCACATCATAACCTGTGATGCAACCACAACCACAGCTTAAATTACCAAGTCAACAAACATTAGAACCAAATCATAAGTCAAGATTACCTTGGCCAATTACTGAAATATAAAAAGAAAAAACAATGCAGATTTTAGAAATTTATGAAATGGCTAGCACAACAACCTAAACCTGAATTTAGCACAAAGGAATAAGAGTCAGTGTCGCAAAGACAAATAGCAGCAAGAATAACGTAATGCTCCTGTGCCTACTCCATCAGCAAAACCAAAAAAGGGAGATGGTCTAACCAAATCTGCATGGAAATAATCATGTAGACAAAACAAAATAGCTTTAGTGGTTTTTTAAATCAACATAGAGATGTTGAGAAATTAGCATCAATTGCAATGAAAGAAAGAACCAAAAATACAAAAACTTTTTAGTCAAATAACTAAACAAAGTATGAATAATATCAGGCAATGATTGCCAACAAAGAATTTCTATGTTGACTAGTATGACTCTAAAATTTTATTTGTAAACATGAACCCACATTCAGCTTCATTATCGCCAATTAATCTCCACAAATGTTGAGAACCATTCTAGGCTGGCTCCATGATCTTCCCGAAAGTATTCATATTTTCCATGCAGAACCTTCAATGACTAGATATCATATCAGGTCTGACATTGTAAGAATTACCTCAACTAAGCCAAGTCAGTTTACCTTGTGATGCCATCAGTGGTAGTTATGAAAGTTAAGTTTGAAACAATGAGCATTGTTGTAATGGGTTACATTTATGTTTGGGTTTTCACCAACCACAGAATCAAGTGATTTAATGTCAATTACGCCCACAGCAACTGTGTATCTTCCGTCCCATAATAATCGCCTCACCCATATTAGTTTTTTCCCTTGTAGATAAAGATGAGCACTTTATTGTATCTTGAAACACTGATAATACAACTTTGACCCGACATTTAATAATAACAATGATGGATTTAGACTGGAGTGATAAAGTTACAGAATTTACTGTTGCGATGTTAGATCAGCTGATAACAATTTTGCTCCACTTCTTGAGGAATATCTGCATCACAGTGGTGTTACCAAACCATCATATGAATTGTTGCATAATTTTGTTGAGGGAAATTGCTATTTGGAATCACAACCAACTTCAGGCCAGCTTAGAATCATTGTCCCTGGAAATGCCCCAAAAAGTTGACTGAAGCACCAGGTGTGAAAACACTCAGGGATTGTTTCTTCTATAGTGAAGTGGCATTTACCAATATATCTATCTCTGCTACATTTGCCATCAAATATTTTAAACCAAATTTGACTCAAACAAAAAGAAAGATCTCAACTATTATTTAACAAGTATGCACTAGTTTAGGCAACAGTTATTAGACAAAAATAATCTTAAGATACAAAAGGAGCTAGTATAATTGGTGCAATTTTGTGTGAGTGATGTGCCTTAACCACCAGAATGCACAATTGCTGGAGATTCAAGTATTCCTGAGGCAGATGTTAATATAAATGCATGACCATTGTGATAGTAAAATAGGATATTTGGTTAGAAGTGTGCATGTGTATTGCACCTGCACATGATGATAAGACTGGACACGGTTTGCCTGTCATGCAATTAAATAAGCAATTGTATTATTAATAGAAGAAATATGACACACCCTCAGTCTTACCAAAATGAAAAAAAATAATCAAAGCATAACAACATATGTAAAATGAAATTACCAAGAGAACTACACTGTTTGTGAAATACAAACTTGTGTTTAGTTGTAGATGCTGTATGCAATCTTGCTGTGGCAGCAACACTTGGTCATAGTTAAAGTGGAATCATGACCATATCAATCATCACAGTTGCACCAGAGCTATATTGATAGTAACTGGTGTCTCTGGTGGTGAGAGCAAATTAATTTCAAAGCAACTTCATTTCCAGATTGAGGAGTTGAGACTCCTGGTGGAAATATAAAATCGCAGACAATTACAAGCATAAATAAGAAACAGTACTGATTTACAAACAGAAAAAATCAAATTAAAAAATAATCTTCATGCATCATGTACACTGTTCGCTATCATAGACTTGCCCATTTGTTCTGTTTCATTTCTCATTTCACTCCCAGATTCACCAACTTGTCAATGTCTTCTGGATTTGTTTTGGATAATTGCACACACCTTTTGTGTTTCTTTAATAAACCTGTATGATGCATTCAAATGATACAATATTCTCAATTTTCAGTCACATTATTGGCATCCTGTTCGTGTTTATTTGATTGGCTCTGCTAACAGCATATATATATATATATATATATATATATATATATATATATATATATATATATATATATATATATATATATATATATTTGCCAGTTTGAGTACCTCACTGTCTGCAGGAGTTTTTGTCATTTTTACAATCACTGCAGACTTGAGCAAATAGTATGATAGTATGATAGGTTAGTGTTTGTCCCAATGGCCATCATTGAAGTAATTTCCACCTGGATGAGACTCTACTCATCACGACTGAATCACTCAAGTCACATGGGTGCATGTAGGTGTTCAGTCAAAATTAGAAGTGAACAACACGCAATACTCACTTAGGGGTTAAATGGTCATGTCGGGTAGAGACGAGGATGGATGGACAGGATGCAAAGTTCGCCAATGGGCAAAAGCCCCAGTTTTATACCACTTCCCATAAGGCATGCCACAAAAAGTCCTTCCTCCTTCTCTCATCTCACTTAAGGAATAATGACTTGTCTCTAGGATTAGATGGGCTTGCCTTTCTATGAATCTCCTCTAGGTCACAGTGAAATAATAAACTGGAAGAAAGTAGTTGTGACCTAATGATTGACTTGTGACTTTAAGCAGTCTGGGTGTCGACAGGAACACATCACTTTCTATGAGCTGGAGATTAATGGAAGCAGGAATGGTTATTGGAGAGTGAGTTCTAACCATTTCCCTAACAATACTAAACAATATGTCAGTAAATATGTACCTTGCTACTAATTCAACTGCATACTGATACATGCATTTTTGAAACTTTCAGACTGCTAAATCTCAACATTCTAGCTTCTTGTACATCAAACAGTGGGTCCCAGCTATGTGTATCACAAAAAGATGCATTTGACTTTGAGCTTTATGATCAGTAGCCATGGACATTGTTATGGAATTTATTATGGTTTAATTTGCTGCTTTTTTGCTTTCCTATATTCTTTAAAAAATTGTTAAAAATAACTGACAAGGTCTTGAGATGAATTTAAGTCCAAGTCACAGCTTGCAGTGATAGCACAAGTCATTGTAAGAAGATTGTACAGTGTACTGCCCAGTCACCATTTCACTGGACACAAACATTTTACCATCAACCAGACCAAATAATTTTCTGTTAGCCCTAATAGATGAAAATTCATGAATATGAATAGAAAGACCCAATAAGTCTATTTCGTGAGTACAGCAAGTCAACTTAGTCTGTCATCAATTTATAAACCTTGATTAACTTCTTCAGATCTAGTATAAATTAATATTAAAATTAAGTATATGAATATGAATGAACATCCAGATCAACTGTAATAATGAACATCAAGAAAAAGAACAGGTAAAATTAAGCATGCTTTATTAGACTTTGCAATTTATTTTCTATTGTATCAGTGCAAGTTTGAATACATGCATTTGTCAGAGGAAAAACTTGGAGTTGTTCATGGTGTATGATTTCAACAGGAAATTATGTTGACCTACATACAGATGATACTTCATGTAATCAGATGAGGATAATGAATTTGCTAATTAACTTGTGTCATCATTTTAAAAGGCCATTAAGTTTTCAACGGTAGTCAAAAAAAGCTGCTGAGTAAGCTCAGATAATTAACTATTTTCTTGTTTAAATACAAGAGGGCATATCACGTCTATGATGATTACACAAAACTTAAATAAAAGGTCCAAATATGAATTTCACTGGAAAAGACTTTTTTAACTGGTATCTATTTCTTACAGTGCCTGTAGGCATTTACCAACATCTTTAATGATCAATATTTTATATTGTGATTGTATTATTTATTACAAAAATAGTTTTTTTTACAGAAATTCTTGCAAAATAAATTTCTTATTTATTAACATTTTTACATTTTTTGATGATGACTCCAAATTTCAAAACTGTCATTTTCAATAAGAAAATGAGAGATATACCAAGCTCCCCTTTACTAATATTTATTGCTAATTTTTCATGTTAAACAAATAGAAGCCTATATCTTACCTTTTCTGTAAATATACAAAAAATGGGATCCATACCTGCCAGTGTTTTGCATGTTAGCCAGTCATGTTAAAATGAGGGAATACTATATTATAACAGAGATGGATAGATCAGTTTAGTTTATGGTCCAAGATGCAGCTCACCCCCATGTATTGGCATGGATCTGACTTCAAGCAGCAGAGATGCTGAACAGACAACTTTCTAGAGACCTTATTTTTTAAAATTAAGGGTTCCTATGAAGACTAAAAAAAAGTTTTAATGAAAACTTCTCTAATTGACCAAATTTTTGCTCGATTTATTTACAATCTATTCACTATGCATATGTCGTTCAGCCTCTCTGCTGCTATATATTAAACATCCAGTATAAATATTATCAATAATGAGTGTTGGAGAACTACATTCAGCTAAATGAGCTCAAGAGTGACTATAGGCAATTAAAAAATATCTACCTATTCGTAATTCTGTTAACCAACAACTACAATCGCGTCAGAGATATCTAGCTGAATTTGAGGAGGACACAAAACAATTATTTAAGCCTATCACTGAGACCACTAAAGGTATTCAACCTGTGTTAGAGAAAACAGCTGAAGCAACTGAAAAAAATTAGCAAAAAAACTAAGAAAACAAAAAAGATTCTTAAAAAACGACCAGCAGAAATAGCTGCTGCAATGCCAGTCCCAGAAATACCCAAGGATGCAGACCAGGCAGAAGAAGATGCTAAAGTCTTTGAACCAAAACCAGCAGTTGAATTGACTGATAAATTTGATGAAGATATTATCAAGTAAATTATAAACTTTGTAAGACTAGATCATTTAGCCAAATTTACTGTGGATAGTTTTAGTTGAAGAGGTGAATTAATGAAACCTGAACACGATAAAGATATTAAACCCCGTGAACAGTGGCAAAAAGTATTATATCGCATATACTTGAATGTTAAACAAGCTAGAGCTGATGATCCATCATATCAGGATTATGTTAAGGCAATTGATAATTTAATCAAAGAGAGGAGAAAAAACCTACAAAACAAAAAGTACCAAAACCATTTGTGCAATCACTTCGTGATTATCCAATACCACAATCATCACTAAAACTCAGATTAAAATCACCACTGAGACCAATACCATGACTATTACCACTACTACAATGACAAGAAGAAACATCGCAAGAGGAAGAAGAAGTATTTCAAGACACTCTTGGTGCAACTGGAAGTGGTTTAGGAAGTGGTTTAGGAAGTGGTATTATTACTTATCCCAATAATGTTATTGTTGATCGACTAGAAATTCTCATCGGAGGCAAATGAGCTGGTAATAATTCATCAGAAATCATTAATGAAGCAGCTGATATTTGCAAAACGATTTTTTAGTGGCGGCATTGTGGACATTGATGTGTATCGGTCCCTTATTAATGAAATCGCCTATGACTACCACATTGATTAGGTACAATTAGTGATAAAGTCAGTTAACAATAAAAAAAATCACGCATGGTGCTCAGCTTGGACCTACCATGGTCAGGGTAATAAACTCTCGATTACCGGTATACAGAACAATCTACGGAGATGGACTTGGCAATGTTATTCAGGATCTGTTTAGAAGAAAAGCCACAAAAGAAATACCTATTGCAAAGCAGTTAGGCATGAAATCTATTGATATTGTTTATAAGATATAGGCGCTGTTGGTAATATTGCTAGCAAAGCATTACCAGCAATCAAAGATAGACTAACGCGACTAATACGCAGACCACAACCCGTTCTACCTCAACCTGTGAAATTACCTAACACTAAAGTGATGCCCGCAAGTGTAAGTAAAATAATAAATCAAGCCGCTAATCAAAAACTAGCGGAGTTAGTTGATGTCCCAGTGTCGGAAAAAGAAAAAAAAAATATAACCGCTAGTCTGTTAGCAGGAAGTGGTCTTCGTGTTAGACGAAGATGATAATAATAAAGATGTTCAAGTGTATTTCTGACCCCGCATTTGACATGGACGCACCAGTTCTCAAAGATGAGTCTGTGCGTGAACATCAGTATTATTCTTATTGCGCACGACAGCCAGATCAGCGTGCACGAATCGAACTACAGGTTCAGGATACAAGTAGATATTTCTTACCCGCTGCAGCATTTATTGACGTCGAATGTGAAATTTTAAATAACGTTTTTTTTCTGCAGCACCAGTAGCATATGCAGCCGATATCAGTGTTGGTTTTGTTAATAATGGTATTATGGCATTGTTTGATAGCACTATGTAATGATCGACGGAAAAAATATTGAATCAATTCAGAAAGACGTTGACGTTGCTACAACAATACTTGGTCTTGCAAGATAAAATGACGATTATCCGAGATCAGCTGGTCTATCAATTATGTTTACGAAGGACAATTATAATTTTCCAGAGTACCAACAATATGAAATAAGACGACCAAAACATTTTGCTACAACCGCCGATGCGGATGTAGAAAGAATGATTATTTATGTAGATCCAGATTTCAACTTAGGATTTAGATCACATCGAGCAATGTTAAAGGGTGATAGAAGAGTATTTTCATGTGCATTTCCACTGTCACATATCTATGGATTCTGTAGAAATGTCAGAAAAGTCATTTATGGAGCTAAACATACAGTTGTACTTGTAAGAAAAAGTACTGACGATAATGCAATCTGGCGACTAGCTGATACTGATCCTGGTATAGTAGTATTAACAAAACTTTCCCTGTAGATGCCAGTAATTTACTTTCTTTTATGGATCAAGGTGGCAAATCAGAGTTGTCATGGTTAACGATGACCATGGATGTTATCCAGAGTAATATCAATGGTTTATTCACATGGCAAATAGCTTCTCAGCAAGGTGTTTCTGCACCGCGACATATTTTTATTGCTTTTCAAAATATTGCACGAGAAAATAATCATAATTATAGTATAATGATATTTGACAATCTTGGTGTTTCCGAGGTTTCATTAATGATAAATCATCATCAAGAACCATCCGAGGATATTTTGTTAAATTTCTATCAAAATCATGTAGCACGTGCGTATCATCATCTTATGTCGTTTATGGGTCGTGATCAAAACATTGATACTGATTTACAAATATCACAGCTGGATTTTACAACCTTATACCCGATTTTTTACTTTTCACTAGAACCTTTAGATCTAACTAGACAATCTGTTGTAGATATACATTTTCAAGCTCGTGTTAATAGAGATGTTGGAGATATTCCTAATTACAAAGCAATCGCAGTTATACTCAGCGATAAATCAATGTTACTCGAAGGTGTTGTGGACGATGGAGAGTCGTTGATGCCCCAGTAGAGAACATGTAATTAGATCGCTCATAATATTAATAATGTCATATCATCACGTTAGTGTGAGTCTGACTCCTGGTCAGATTAAAAAAAAAAACTACAATCATCATCAAAAAATAATTGTGCGGTAAAAATATCATTAAAAAGAGAACAACTCGCAGTTGGTCCAAATAAGCTATCGTTGACCTATCGTCAGTATAATCACTTCAATGAATCCAAGCGATCAAAGACTGGGGTACGGCTTAATCTTTATGCAGCGGTTATTAGAGACATTGCTAAATCGGGTGGTATATTTCCACTTCTTGCAGCTATAACAGCATTAATAGACGCTATAGGCCAAGCTGTTGCAAATGCAACTGCGTTAGGCGTTGTTGGAATCGCTGCTGGAATGGCGTTAAAGAAAGCAACTGGACAGGTAATCAAAAAAAGGGAAAAGGCCTAAGACTTTCAGGAACACCGCCTTCGTGGTACGGATGAGGTATAAGACTAGGAACAGTTCGATGATAGTTCCACTATCGAATTTTGATTTACTTGATGCAGCTAAGCAACTAAATATAAAAAACTTCAGAGGAGTTTTATGAGGTATCAATTACCAAAACAACCCAACAACGCTGAAACCGGTATTATTAATCTTGATAAAAACTCTGGACCTGGCACGCATTGGGTGGCATATGCAATTGATCCAGGTGGAATTGTTCATTTCGATTAGTATTTGTTGGCACCACCAAAGGAGTTTCTTCATTATGTCAGCAATAAAATTGCTTCAATCTGGTATTCAACATTACCAACACAAACAAAAATGGATCCCCCAATATGTGGTCGAGAAGTACTTAATATACTTGATGCTATATCAAAATCAACAAAACCACCTCATAAAGTTGTGTATCAGTATACCACGATGTCGCATTTGAAAATACACTAGTAAACATAATGGTTGATATTTATGGTTGATATTTATGGAAGATCTCGGACGAAGAAAGATAAGAGTGTCGACTTATCTAAATACGCAACTCTTGGTCAACTTAGAAATGAACTCGATGATTTATTAAATATTACGAGTGTGTGATCAAAACGAAGTCGCCGTTTTTCAAGATAAACAAGGACGATTAAAAACAAGCAACATATAACTACCAGATCTACTTCTACAAATTCCCACCACGGTTACTAATAATATCGTTACTTTTGCTGATCAAGGTAAAATACAGGATTCCGGTAAATCGGTTAACGATTAAGTCAAGAAGATTGGCGATTCATTCAGTGGGAATATTAGTATGAATGTAAATAAAATTACAGGTCTTGGAAATCCAACCACAGATAATGATGCTGCAACAAAAAAATACGTCTACGATCAAGAATCAAAGTACATATCAGCCGATGGTGGTATAATGCGTGCATTTCTCAATATGAATAATAATGGTATTAGCAATCTTAGAGCACCAGACTCAGATTTTGATGCTGTTACAAAAAACAAATACGCCGACGATAAGGAAATTCCAATAACGACTTCTTTAACGACAATCAATGATGGAATTGCCGCATTTAGAACAGAGTATTCTAATCATGTACAAACGTTTCTAAATTTTCGTAGAAATTTAAACTGAACTAATAATGATTTTTTTGGAACTCCACCAACTGTTATTATTAATATCGTTGACATAAACTCAAGACTCAGCGATATTATCAGTGGCATTCCTGACATTGTAAAAAATCTAATCTCATTAAAATTCCACACGGACTAGCTAACAATATCGTTTAAACAGTAGCATCAGGCAAAGAAACATGGACACCGGAAAATAACACTCTTAAGCACACCACAGGAGTCACTGGTATGTATAGATTATCTGTGTTTAGCGGTGAAAAATTTAGTATATTTACTACATTTCCATGACGTCATTCAAACGATGTTTTTTTTTTCTGGAATTGTGTCTATAATATTAAACAAAGATTCCGAAGAAACGTTTATGCTAGTAGCGGACAATAAAAGATTAGGCGCAGCGTCTTATTGGTTGTGTATAGAATTCGTAGCTGCAACTTCTCAATTAAATACCTAGATAAACGTATAATGAATCAAATGAAAGAGTCACTCATTCACGTTCAATGTCACAGATATAATCAGGCATGTAACTGTCAGACTGAACTAAAAATATCATTGACGATTACACGTTGAAAGTAAAAAAATATCGCAGACGCATGGTTGTTATTGATATAGTAGTTTACTCAATTACTGCTGGTGTTGCTGGAACCAGATTATTATTATCAACGTTAACCATGACTGCCTTTGCGGTTTTAACGATGGTCGTTTCTACGACAACAACATATGAAGGTATTCTCAGTATTATCGCTAAGAAAATACCTACAAACGCGAGCGATAAATTACGCTAGTATATGATGAAATTACACACAGCAACAGCCTCCTATACTAAATTATGCTCGCATCTTTCCTTGTATCTCAGTTATTGTAAAATATCTGATGAGGAGTTCGTAACGATAATGAGAACCTACGACTAAGCATTCATAAACGCATTGTCTAGTGACAATAGCGGAAAGATGGAGAATTAAATAATAACGATAGCAATAATGTCAGAGTCAAAAGAACTACTGCAACAGATCGTCACTAATAAAAAAAACTAATATGATATCGGTAAGTTCGACCAATCCTGAATTTAGCGTTAACTTTGCAACTGCAATTTCAGCAAGTAAAATTGCATTGGCCCAACTGTGCGTTTAAAATAATAGCTGGCAAAATATCAGTTCGAAACCATTCGGTGGATTACCAGCAAATAATTCACTGGTATTTACGAATAAGAATAAAGCGGATGAAACACCAGACTAGAATATTGTTGGAATTTCAACGGGCAGTTATGAAATAGAACTGATTAATGGCAAGTTCCAACGCAGAATTAAATCTATCACATGGAAAGAATCTAAAAAAGCGATCACTGTTTACGATCCAACACTATCAGCGGTAATTGAAATAAATTACCATAGTTACCTCGTAGATATTTATCAGAGTTCGATCAGATTAGTGTTAGGATGGCCTGAAGTTGAACCTGCTTATAATGGAGTTTCAGAACCAACTAAAATGAGTTTAAAACAAGTGAAAAAAAACTCATTAAAGATCCAGAATATAGAAATAAAAATTCATTGCATCATATAGGATTTGAATTTGATCCAAAGAACAATGATCATTACTTTACCGATTGTGACGGTAAAAAGGGTCCCCAAGATATCTGGATCAGCATTTACTGCTATCAGAGACCCCAGGACACAGCATAGTAAAGATATTGTTGATGAAGAATTTCTTAAAGAAGTTTTAGATGATCTCAAGCCTGAATGCGATAAAACGTTTAATGGTTTAAGAAATTTACATATTTCATTATCACAATATTATGAATATAGTGTAAAGCAGCAAATAATTGAGTCAATAAAACATAAATGGGATGTTACTCGATTTATACATCGCCAATCGAAGTATAATAAACGTTGCAACTCATCTTAGTAAATATGGTTACACTGATCGTAAACAATTATTTCTTAAAAATTACAAAAAAACAGAAAAAGACTTACAAACACTTACTATACCAGACCTAAAAAAAAAAAAAACGCTGAAATGAAGAAATCATTAACTGATCTTATTGAAGAAAATTATCCGGGAGTAATTGAATCATTGAGAAAAATAGCCCCACCACTGTCTATTTTAAAACACAATAACAACCCCTTTGGTGCCCGGCTCCACATATCAACAGGCATTGTAAACATAACAACAACAATCGCTGTCAATCTCGTTTGCGACATCAAACCGATCTTTCAAAGTCTAGCCAGGCCCAGCAAGGGTATATATTATACACATGTTCACAAGGTTACGATCTCATATCACCTCCCGCTGGTCTATTTTTGGACGGCACAAGACGGCACACAACACATATCATATACAAAAGACAACACAAACTTATCCTAACTTATCCTAAGGCGGGGAACCTTGTCTACATAAAAAACACACATAACTCCCTACTATTGCTACACATAGAAGTGCAAAATAGCACTACCATGTATTTACATAGTAGGTAGTTATACTTGTTTGTTGAATTTTGATGAAATTTTTCCTGGTCCCCCCGACTTAAATAAATGAATCATGTTTTTGGGCATAAACTCGCCCCTTCCATAGACAAGTAAATTTGCCTTTCACAGGATTCGAAACCCAACCGCAAGTATCACAGGTTCCACACGTTAGCAACCAGCTACGGACGCATTTTATATGTTTAAGATAAATTAGTTAATATCTACTTTCCTAAACACAGCAGTCCTAAAAAACTATAGTAACAAAAACCACGGTTTCTGGTATTTTATTTTTCCAGTTTCCAATATATATATATATATATATATATATATATATATATATATATATATATATATATATATATATAAAAAATTCTGCATAACACGAATAATGCTAAATCCATGCGTACGTCGTTTGATTTAGTCAAAGCGGATGTTATGTGTTCTTAAAATAGCTGCACACATGCGTAATTGGCCACAAGGTTTGCGAAGGACAGTACTGCTGCCGCTTATGATACTATTGCTGTCTACGTAGACACATTATTGCTGTTACTTTATCTAGGTTTATGTAGTACAATCACTTAGATATTATCAATATTTTATATACACCCCCCCCACACACATGATAAGCGAATTGACAAATTTTTCTGTGGCACTATATTTATCATGATAGAGTCGCACAAAATCCACACGCAATACGTGTATTTATTATAGAGCCAATTTCTCATAAACAGAGGCCAGTTTTCTTGTGAAATGCATATTCACTGTTCGCCATGGGAAAATCAGTAACAGACCGACAGCCAATCACTAGACGATAAAATATGAATTGCCTGTAACGTACTTTGTAAAACATGTCCACGGAGTTTATGCAAACGATGAATACAGTATAGAATAAAATACGCGGAGTTTATGTAAACACTGAATACAGTATTTTTGTCAGCTACTCTAATTGCCACATGGGGAAAGTTGCTTATTATCATTGAATAAGACCACTAGCAAGGTTATCAGGTTTGTAAAAGGTAACTTTGTTGCGCTTGGTTGATTTTGTTAATCTGAGACTTTGTTAACGTGAGGACGGATTTATACATTGCATAATGATAATATGATTTGTCCAGTTCCGTCATTATATGGTATGTAGTTGTTTGTGTTAATCTTAGACTTTGATAACACGAGGACGGATCTATACATTTCTTAATATTATCATAGAAAATGTATAGATCCGTCCTTCTATGGTATATGGTAATCTGAGATGTGTTAATTATTGAACCAAGCACAATGCTGAAAAGTTTTATGCTTGCCTTGGTCTCGCTTGATCATCTGATACCAAATACTGGAACATAAGTCTGTCCAAATTTTAAGGGTGGTACAATGTTAAAGTATTTATTAGCATAATAAATTGACTTGAACATAATTTCTTCTCAAGATTCTGCATGCATGGACTTAATAGCTTTTGCAAATCGTGCGCTGCCAGTTTTTCCAAATCTGCAGTTTTCACTTTGCGTGATAGTACGTAAATTTCCAAGTGTGTTGTCAACTTTATTGTTGTTGATGTGGTCAACCACATGCCCGTCTTTGATCGGTCCCAAAAAAACTCGACCACAAATCTATGTGATAAATATTTTTGTTTCCTTTTGTATTAAAAGCAAGATAGCCAGCATTGGAGTTCTACCGACTGGTTTTTTTTTTAATCTGCAATTTTTAATGATGCCATTACGATTCGCTTCATAATTGGTTATGATTGGATGTGACACAAACTCATTTTCCTCAATTTATATACTATATACTATTTGTTTAAATCATTCTTTTGAAAATCTAGCCAGATAATCTTTGTCGCGCTTTATAATAGATTATGAGTTATATATTTATCGTAATATCTTTTCAACTCCCTGTATCTTTTACCACCACATTGCGCGCACAGCTGCGTCTTTCCAGAAGTCAGAGAATAATATTATTCTTGGTGAAAATTCCAAACCATGAATACTGACTGGAATAGACAATCCGTATTATGAGCGATCTTATTCAGTAACTGCTATTGTGTACGCGCTCTATCCGTTAAATGATAAACCTGACGTTGGGGATCTCAAGAAAATTAAATAGTCGAGGATAAACTGTGTAGCTGAGCTTGTTAAAGAACACTTCACAAACGCGATACGGTGAAAGGGTTTGACAGATTTAAGGAGTAAAAGAAAAATAAATATGTTCGCTGAAAAAGTTAAAGACCATGGAGCGTCTATCAGCGACGTTGTTGAGCTAGAAAAGTTATTAAGATTTCCAATAACAGTGAAGTCGTTGGTAAGAGAGATTTTGTACAAAACAAAATATAAATCCAAAGGAGCTTCCAAAAATATTATTGATCATAACGCGCATGCATGGACTAATGCTGTAATTGTATTTCCACGAGAAAGAACGGTTAAATTTTACCACGATGATGTATTCTATGCCATCGGTGATATCAGTAAAGTGACCATGTTTCTGTGTGCTGTTTCAAAGTTCGGAATGTGATCATTATGATCAGTTTGTACGGTCTAATATTGATATTTATCGTACAGAATCTATTTATGAAGAAATGGAAAAACATGCGCTGAATTATACTTCTGACGATGTCAAAGTTAGACAATGAATAAGTAATTGTTTTACCGTACCATCGGTTGCTGATCATTTCGCTCAGGAAAAAAAAAAAAACTCGTGGAAACCGACACGATTAGAATTTCTTGAAGATGTCGTGAGAAGTTGTATCAAATATGGGTACGGTGGATTGTGGAATACTAAATATAATTACAACGACGTTATCTCAGTTGACATGGTAGCGTGTTATCCTGAAGTTTTCTTGGATATAGAGAGTGTTCTAAATACTTTAAGAGATTTGGACATCCTAAACATGAAATGACCAGGGTTGTGATAAATGGACCCTTACCAGTTTTTACCTAACATCATTTGCTCATGTAGAATCATTCGAGTTTAGAGAAGGTCTCCATCCGAATGTTTATGCGTGGTTTGGAAAACATTTTTCAGAAAAATGTTGGGCTCCAATAAATCTGCTAAGGTATATGCTTGATGATGGAGTTTGAATATCGTTAAAAGTAACTGAAGCAATTATATCATATCGCGTGCAAAAGCAAGTTTGGGTGCCAGAACCTGATGTATTTGATGCTAAACACGATGCAAGAGATCTCGGCAGAAAATAATCGGTAAGTTTACACACGGAGGATCACATGATCATAAACGAACTTGTACAAGATTGATTATGGACGATGCTGAACTCGATTTCATAATCGCTGATACGATGGAGAAAAACACATTTATAAGCCGATGTAATGCTTATTTATCAGACGAAACAAAACTAGGTAC
This sequence comes from Potamilus streckersoni, assembly GCA_016746295.1. NCBI lineage: Eukaryota > Metazoa > Mollusca > Bivalvia > Unionida > Unionidae > Potamilus > Potamilus streckersoni. Next base: position 715,116 of record JAEAOA010001394.1, read on the forward strand.
CATTGTCGAGTCACCTCAGTTTACTTATCTAAGATCTTCGATGCTAGCTTATGTTTCGATAAATCTATTATCTATGATAAACAGTTTTCCTCGTTACGCTGTCAGAGGCGCGACGGATTCATTTTATGTACACAAAAATATAAAGATTCATTAAATCTCGGTGATGGTGAATGGGGAACGTGGAGGATAAAACAAGAAAATATATTTAGTTATTGTGAATCTGCCGATGTTGAAATTGTGAAAACATACTACAAAAATAATCAAGCATAAAAATCATTTGCACCATCCGTACATGATTCTGTATCTAGACATAAGACCGTTTATCTTAATGGGTGTGGAGCTTCAGGTAAAACAACACGCGCGATTAACTTATTCATGAGTTTAGGTATGATTGTTTTAACACCGACCCAAAAACTCGCCAGGGAAATAAAGCAACGAGATTTAAAATCCTTTACATATCATAGTTTCTTTAGATGGTGCGGAAATACATGGACCCATCACGAACGGGTGAAAAATATAAACCTAAAATTATCATTTGGGACCATATATGCACGGTGCCTCTGGAGGTATTACAAATATTTCTTGATTGGCTGTTACTAAAGAATACCGCTCTGATTATGTGTGGCGATCATGGTCAACCACCACCCTTTGTTGAGAAGTCTCCACATGAGTGGCTAAAGAACAATGTAGATTATTATGAAGAAATATCTAATGATCATAGAGCAGTTGATGAGTCGCTGAAAGAATTTAAAAGATTAATACGACCACAACCAAATAAAATACATTGTGAAGTAATGCGTGAGATAATTCCAGAAACATCCATGAATGATTTTTGGACCCTATGGAAACCTACTGATTTGATAGTTACCAGTAGAAAAAAAGTTGGTGACGAACTACAAAAGAAATTATTTACGTTATATAAGGAAAAATTCCCAACGTTACCTATACCGTTGTGTTATCGCCCAGCAGATACTAACTACAAAATGTTGATGTTGAAATTCCTAGTGTAGACACTGTCCGAATACACAATCTTGTGTTAAATGACATTGTCCTTGTCGCTGTTGATGTTGTCGAGAGCACATTAAACATGGATAAATCGCCATGGACGTTAGGGTACGCTATAACGATTCATTCGTCGCAGTAATTAACTTTGATACTAGTGTTTGGATCGTCGATGATCGTATTGAGTGGTCAAATTTAATTTATCTCGCAGTATCTCGAGTTAGAAGAATATCACAACTGAAACAAGTTATCATGGATTGCGTAATAACCGAAGAAATCACTAACATTGTCGATATCAATAAAAAAACTAGTCAGCTTTAAACTGTGTGACAAAAAAATCGCGAGTTTAATATAGATATGTGTATTTTTATGATGTTAAAACAACGACAAAATAATCATTGCGCAAATTGCAACGCAATAATGTTGTGGCAGTGTTCGAGCAATAACCCAAGACAATTTACCGTTGATGGAATTAGTAGTAATCTTGGTCACACGTGCGAAAATGTGATGCTGACCTGTTTGGAATGTAATGGACGTCGAGGGGCTGCAAGTTTATAAAAGTGTACTCTGTGGTAATTGCGTATCCTCAGGAATTATTTGTAATTGTTCGCGTACAAATTCATGCCGAGGAGCTGTTGAATCTAATCTGTAGATTGCAGGTCTACCTGTGGACCTTACCACGCTGGATATTTTGTGTGGGGTCACACTCCAGATAGGATCAGTTTCCTTCGAATTCGCCAGTTTCGTATAAATATCTAACCCTAGCATTGCCTATTACTGGTTGAGAAATAGATTCACGTGTTATCGGTATATATTTTTTGTGATCGCATCAGACGGTTTCATAGAAGTTGCACGAGTAATTTCTTTATTCAACGCAGCTATCACACTCGGTAACCTCGCAACCCATTCACGAGATCTTGTATCTGTGGATATTTCCATTGCATATTGTTAGCCGAATAACCGCTCTGCATGTGTTCGATTAAATCGTTCAACGATTACCTGATCACGATGAATTTCCGTGTGTCCTCGTCTAAGTTTAACGTTGGGTTTTAACGTTGTGCTTGTTCATCAACGATGATACTGCACCAAGAAATTCTTTGCCAGGATAAACCTGTAGTAGTTTTGGCCATTGTAATGGTCCTCGCTGATAAATTTGTTTGAACGCAGATGCAATTTCAGGTGCTGTCTTTCTTGATAGCGGCTACGCTTCTTTATAACTAATGGCAACGTCAACGAAGGTTAAAGCGTATCTGTGTATGTGTTGACGTCAACCTGCTTTAATGGTATCGTGTGGCAAAAACAAGATATCTGCTTGATGAACTTCATTAGAACCGTTGACATCGAAATGTGCGTATTGAATTCTTTTAGGTGGATTTAGAAAGATTTTCCATATTGCCTGTCGTGCTAACCACGCTGTAGCAACATCTCGCGAAACTTTTGCTGAAGCGGAAAGTTTGCTAATAGCTGCTTAACATCACCAATACTCTCATGGGGAATAATAAACATTCCATTATAATAAACACTTGATTAATTACCAGCCCTTATCATTATTTTACCTTTCATAGCAGATTTTATTAGGAAGCTAGCCAGAGATTCTCTGAGAGATTTATTAGGTATAGAATTTAACACGTGAATCAATTTCACATCTGCAAGATGTTGTTGTTGCAAATCTGGACTTTTATATGCGACATCATGAATGTGACACGCTTGATCGATCTTATTTACTGGAATCTCTTCAGGTTTTGGTTGATCTTGGTTATCGAGTCTGATATTGAGGCAAGTTCCAGGACCACAATAATTATATCCTGGAAGATGTTTCTCACCAAGATATTTTGCCCATGGAGTTCCTGGCAATTTCCCTAACAAAGCAGCGATATTACCACCACGTGCTATTTGCGACGCTGATACAAATTTATATTTGCTTATACCACATTTTATACACTTGCCTGTGAGTGCACTTCTCTTATTTTTTGTTGTTATCATTGTCAATCTAAATGTGGGTGTTGTTGCTCTACATCAAGCACAATATAAACTCATTATATGGATATAATTGACTTTTCTGCGACATGAAAACAAGAGCCAGTAAGGCACCATCACATATTACCAAATTCTATCATTATGATTATAATAAGTCCGTCCAAAAGTGGTATGACACTATTACTGCTTAATCTGATAATGCAATGGTTCAAGTGGAATAAGCTGTATTTAGTAGCGCCATCTGTAGATGATCAACGATGTTACAAAGTACTTAAAGATTTTAATCAAAATGCGAAATTACTGTACAAAAATGATATCATTGATTTTATTACCAATATTGATGAAGCTCCATCCGTAGATGACTTAGATGGATTCATCAACAACCTCGTAGTGTATGATGATGTGATGCTGGACAAACAATCCAATCCAGCTAGAATATTTTCTCGAGGTAGACATAAAACTAATGACGTGATTTATGTTACTGAGATACACTCAGATACCTAAGGTGATTAGAGATAACTGTAATATTTTTGTTGTGTTTAATGGTGTAGATAATTATACTTTGCAAAATATTTATTATACTTGGTGTTCAGGAGACATGGATATAATTAAATTAAAAAATTTCTTTTTTAAAGCACAAACTATTCCATTTGCATTTATAACGATAAACTTACATGATCCAAGATCAAGATATTGTGTAGGTCTGGATAAAATATTTATAGCAGCAGAGAGGCTGAACGACATATGTGTAGTGACCAGATTGTGAATAAATCGAGCAAAAATTTGGTCAATTAGAGAAGTTTTCATTAATAAGGCAAAAACTTTTTTCGGACTTCGCAGGAAAAATTAATTTTCAAAAAAAAGGACTCTAGAAAGTTGTTTGTTCAGCCTCTGCTGCTGCTCATATATTCATAAAATGCTGCAATTATTGCTGAGAAATGTTTCCACAACACATAAGTTGTTCAGTTGATTTTGAAACCAATATTTTGTGTGGCTCTTGAGTTAAAATGAATCAGAGGGCTTTAAGCAGTCGGTACAGCATATTTTTATGTCAAATCGGATGTCTGGCAACTTGAAATACACATGGAATAATACAACCCTACCTCCAGGTACTTGACTATCATCAGCTGATAATCAACTTATTAATAGTGTTATGAGCAATGTTCTGAGCAATATGGGTTAAAATTCAATTCATTTGATTTATAATCGGACACATTGTTGAACTGTGATAATAGTCACATTATAAGCAAGATACATCTCATGAGTCACATGACAAATCCGCATACACTTCAATCACATGACTAAAACAATCATTTGAAATAAGCAATGTGACATCCCATATTATGACAATATTAATGGAAAAAACTAATTATTGTCAGCTGAATCTGGTAATTCAAAATGGCAAGACAAGGTGGATTTATGTTATTCAAGATTGATTTACAATTATTAGATTCGATAATGGAAAATCCTGTACTGATTGTCAAATGGCTCTTTTGTTGAACCATGATTCAAAAGCCACACAAAAATCTGGTAAACGTCTAAAAATAACTTATATGTGCACTCGCATGTTGTGTACAAGTTTTTCAGCAATATATACAGAGTTCTATGAATAGATAAGGATTGAACCCAAACAATCCAATACACCAACATTTAATTTAAATAATGTTAAGATTTATGACTGAAGCATGAAAAAAGTTTGAGAACTAAACTTAAAATACAAAATTTAACCAAAGTCAGTGAAGGACACACAGAACCAGTCTAGAAATGGGTGCAGAAATAATAGAGTATATATGGGTCCATAATTGGTTAATAATGAAAAAGAAAATTTTATTAAAAATATCATTTTGGAAGCTTATCCTATGTGTAATTTAAAAAAAAATATAGACAAATTTCTATTGATGCAATTTTAGTATTTTTAAAGACTTGACTTAGGATTACTCAATAATAAAAGTAGCACTTGATTTGCTTGGTGCTGAATCAATAACATGTGTTTCATGCAAATGTAGGTAAAAAAAAAAATGTAGCGGCTCATATGGTGTTCTCCACACAGAAGCTTGCTCCAAGGATAGTTGTGCATGGAGAAATATAGGTCTGATCATCAGTATCCAGAAATTTTAAGTAATTGAATTTTAAATATGATGGTGTTTTCATATGTTTACTATGGGAATTGAATTAGTACCGTGACTCCTATATGCAACCTATGCCATAATAGGAGCATGCTGTTTCCATGGTTACCACGTGCATCCATGGTATCATTTTGGTGGTTTTTGCATATGACAATCATAATGGAGTCATTTTATCATGGTTTACATGTGATTTTAGAGAAATATTCTATACAAAACACAGGTGGGAAGGGTTGTATACACTTTACAGGGTCAGTAGATAGCTCAGGCTATGGGAAAGAGAGACTTGTATGGCCTGATGACAAAATTTCATATGTTGATGCCCACAGATTGGCTTTTATGGTTAAATACTATTTATCATATGCAACAATTCCCCAAAAAGGGGGTGGGGGAGAGATTTTAAATGTAAACAACTTATGTCACAATCACCTTTGTATCAATACTGATCATTTTACTTTAGAGACACATTCAGTAGGTCAAAGCAGAAAGCATTGTAAAATGCAAGGACTGTGCACAAAACTGCACATGCCACATTGCCTCAACCTGTAGAAATGTATTAAAATGGAGGTGGTTAATGGTAAGAATGTTCATATGTTGCTTGCTTTTTTATTTTAGCCATAACACATATTAATTTGCCTTTGTTATAATTCGTTTCTTGATATTTCTCAGAGTTTGTAAAGAAATGCTTTTTTCTCACATTTTTTCTCTTATATACTGTAGTTGCTTAATACATTTTATCTCTGAGATATATTTATATTGCTTGCTTTTCAGATTTTGTGCCACAGAACTGGAAGCTGAAATTGGACAACCGATAGATTGACACAGCTTAACCAGAGATTTTCCATGTCCATGGTTGCAGTTATGGACAGCACTATGAACCCTGCCATGGAAGTTTTTCTTAAAGGATATATACTTTGGTAAGCTGCATTTTGTCTTTCAATTCACTGATTCCACTGAGTGTTCTTGTTTAATTTTGTTTTTAACACTGTAGATTTACCTAGCTGATACTCAACATGCATGTGTAATGTACTATCCTTTCTCTCTCTCTCTCTCTCTCTCTCTCTCTCTCTCTCTCTCTCTCTCTCTCTCTCTCTCTCTCTCTCTCTCTCTCAATCAATCAATCAATGGATTTTTTTCAGATCTGTTGATGTGAATATATGAAAAAGATCATCATATCAGATTTGAAACAAAAGCAATTTATATATGCAACATTGATCTGCACTAACTATAAAGTCATAGAACAGAACCATTTAGTTGTAAATTAGAGCTTGCTACTTGGTAAACAAATCAAGGTATGTTATCTCCCCTTTGACTGTAATTCAGTGATTGCAAGGTTTGTGTTGTTACTCGTTTTTCAATAATTTGAGTATTTTATTCAGCTTTATATTGAAAAGTAAGTAATTTAACACTGCTTGATGTGGAAAGTAGCCACAATAATGATGTTGAGGCTTTTTCTTAACTTATTATGAGTTTTGGGTAAATGTAGGTAAACTATGTATTAGATAACTTTCATATGCAATCAATTCTATTGCTTAAATTTACCAAGTAGTTTATGCAGTGATAAATTATATCAGTGTCTTAATATTGCATAGAAATATGGACTTAACCTGGCATCGCAAACTTTTCCACATTTATTCGCCTCCAGCTTACTTCTTGACTTATGGGCCGCAGCAGCTTGCACATGGGCTTACTGTCTCCAACAGTAATATAAGCATTATAGGAACTTTGCATAGCTTTTTTAAATCTGTCTATTGTTGTCCTTATGTAACAGACCTCAAGTGGCTTTGTCTTTTGGGTTGATGGACATTTGTTTTCCTTTGTTGTGAGAAACATAACCAGGCTTGAAGAAATGACTGTCTATTCTTTGCTTTCTTACACTTTCCCATAGTTTTATAGTAAAAGGTAGCACTCAGTTATTTAATTCTTTAGTATAATAAAACTTACTGAACTTTTCTTTGCCTTTTATACCTTCTTGTTAAGATTTGGGGGGTAATAAATCAGATGTGTTGATAGTTTAATTAGTTTGGGAATGTAAGAATCTTTTGGTGCTTCATGGGTGTTTGTATTTGTTTTAGTCACAGAAGGGCAATGACCTCTTATCATTTCGACCTGTCATGTGGCACACCTATTGGTTTTCTCTGAATGTGCAAATGTAGGTAAAAAAAAAAATGCAGCGGCTCATATGGTGTTCTCCACACAGAAGCTTGCACCAAGGATAGTTGTGCATGGAGAAATATAGGTCTGATCCTCAGTACCCAGAAATTTTAAGTTATTGAATTTTAAATATGATGGTGTTTCCATATGTTTACTATGGGAATTGAATTAGTACCGTGACTCCTGAAGCATAAAATTTGCAACCAGCCCCTTTCTTGGTCTTATCACCCATTATACATGAATATTCCAAAGATATTGACATGTGAGTTTAACTAGAAAAAAAAAAAAAACAAAACAAACAATTCCTGTGAATTAATTTACTTTTCTTGATATCAATTTCAGTATTGTAAAACATTACAATTGTTACATGTTAATTCATGAACTGGTAAGGAGAATTTGTATTTTCGCAGAAAGACTATTTTAGGCTGGGTCTTAAAATATGTTTTGTAGCCCACATTTAATCCACATAAATTGGTACCCAAAGAAAAATAGTTTCTTCACAGTAAAATCTGACTGGCTATTTAATACACATGTACGTTCATTGCATCTTGAATATTTTATTAAGAAATCATCAAGCATACATATATTTAATTACATTCAAACAATATTGCAAATCCATTTTAACTTAAGACTATTCCTGTAACCATCAACCTATCTACAAGTGACCATACCTACCTATACTGACAACTATCTTACTAAAAATTTATAAACTGAGACAGAAAACCAGCAGCTCATGTAAATACATATGATATATTCAATTCACAAGAGATGGGATGGCAGAACAAAAATGCACTTCTGAGATACTATGCAATCTTTTCTCATAATGACCATCATTTGCTGTCTGTATAGCTCCTTGTAATTAATTTGGATTTTGTGTACAGTAATTAGCTTATACATTTTTCAGCAGACAATTCAACTGTCAATATTGTCCAGCATATTCTGCAACTCTAATGGTAGTGGGACACCTTCTTTTAAATATACTTCATATGTTTCTGGTTTTTCTTTTCTCTCTTTTACATCAAGCCATTTTGGGAAGCTCTCCATTGTTAACCATTCTTTCAAATCCATTGTTTTCCTGTTTTCTTTTACATAATTTGTAAACTTAATTTCTTTTCTGTCCTTAAACACCTTTGTTGACAAAAGCTCTGGTTTCCCAGGTTCCTTCATAGCTATCTTATCTGAAGGCACTGGTTTCTTACTTGGCCCTGCAGTTGTCAAATCTTCTCTCACTGATTTCTTAATGCTTTTGTAAACTTCTTTGAAAGCTTTCAGATATGAAGCAGTATTTAAGATCCATTCCGTCTTGTTTGGTAACCTCAGCTTCTCTGCCAATGTTGCATCTACTTTCCATCCAAAATCTTCTCTTATTCTTTCTTCTGTTGTACGAACAGGTAAGCTGTCAGTAGCATTAATTGGTAATTTAAACAGAACACTTGCATCTTCATATTTACTCTTTCTTTTCTCGTACTTAACTTTTTTTATCAGCTCTTCCATTCGATTCTTTGAGTCTATCTTTGTGCTTATTCCAGTATATCCCACCTTACAAAACTTCCATATACTGCCCAAATTCTTATCATCATTCACAACAATACTGTATATGGTTGGGCTGTCCTTTTCTCTGCGAATTTTATCAAAATCTCCTTTCCATTTATTTTGTGTACCATTCCAAAAATTGAGTTTTTCAATCAATTGATTGCCATTTTTCTCTTTCCAAAACCATTTGCAAAATGAATCCCAGGTACTTTCATCCCATTTTTCCCACACATTTTCAACAGGATTTCCTGAAGCCATACTAGCAAAATCAGGTAAATACGACACAAACACTTCCACAATAATTAACTTGAATTCTAGATAGAGTAATCAGACATTAAATCACTCCATTAATAACTGACAGTGAACAAATATTCATGTAACAGTTAAATGCTATGTTTAACAAACTGATTCCAACAAACAGCAAAACACATCCTGTTGTATGGTCCACTGGTTTTCTAGTACAACAGTTGAATTACTCGAGTACAAGTGTATTCAATATTAACTTCACTAGACACACAATAAATGAACTGCCATTTGATTCTTGAATTATATTAGTTCATTACAACATTAGTTCTGTATGATTTTTCATACTAAACAATGATTCATCACTTCCGTCATAACTGAAATTTTTACCCATAAAGCAACATTATTCCGCTTATGCACTCTGCAATGTTTAAAGGCCACTTATAGCTTAAATAATGAACCGTATTATCTAGTACAAAGTGGTTCAAGTTGATAAAACAAACCTCATTCAATTTGTGTAGTAGACCTGATAAAAGGTTCTGTATTTTTATTACATTATTTAAAACAAAATTGATTTGTTATTGACACAAAATTTCTTTTGAACCTGATATGTAGAATAAGTCAGAAGTTGAAGCTCTTGTAAAAGCATAGGGTCTTGTTCTATATTAAACAGTTTACTACATCAGCCTTGTAGGACACACGGTTCTAATTTTATGGAAGATCAGTGAACCAGTGTAGAAATGGGTGAAGAAATAATATAGTATATACGGGTTTGGTTGTCCATAATTGGTTAATAATGAAAGGTACAATTTTAGTAAAAATATCTTTTGAAAGCTCAACCTATGTGTAATTTAAAAAAAAATATAGACAAAATTCTATTGATGCAATTTTAGTATTTTTACAGATTTGACTTAGAATTACTCAATAATAAAAGTAGCACTTGATTCAATTGGTGCAGAATCAATAACATGTGTTTCATGCAAATGTAGGTAAAAAAAATGTAGCGGCTCATATGATGTTTTCCACACAGAAGCTTTCACCAAGGATAGTTGTGCATGGAGAAATATGGGTCTGATCATCAGTACCCAGAAATTTTAAGTAATTGAATTTTAAAAATGATGGTGTTTCCATATGTTTACTATGGGAATTGAATTAGTACCATGACTCCTATATGCAACCTATGCCATAATAGGAGCATGCTATTTCCACAGTTACCACGTGCATCCAGGGTATCATTTTGGTGGTTTTTGCATATGACAATCATAATGGAGTCATTTTATCATGGTTTGCTTGTGATTTTGGTGAAAAATTCTATACAACACACAGATGGGAAGGGTTGTATACACTGGACAGGGTCAGTAGATAGCTCAGGCTATGGGAAAGAGAGACTTGTATGGCCTGATGACAAAATTTCATATGTTGGTGCCCACAGATTGGCTTATATGGTGAAATACTATTTATCATATGCAACAATTCCCCAAAAAGGGGGTGGGGGAGAGATTTTAAATGTAATCCACTTATGTCACAATCGCCTTTGTATTAATACTGATCACTTAACTTCAGAGACACATTCAGTAAATCAAAGCAGAAAGCATTGTAAAATGCAAGGACTGTGCACAAAACTGCATATGCCACATTATCTTAACCTGTAGAAATGTATTAAAATGGAGGTGATTAATGGTAATAATGTTCATATTTTATTTGTGTTTTATTTTAGCCCTAGCACACATTAATTTGCCTTTGTTATAATTCTTTTCTTCTTGATATTTCTCAGAGTTTGTAAAGAAATGCCCTTTTCTCACATTTTTTCTCTTATATACTGTACTTGCTTTATGCATTTTATTTCTGAGATATATATATATATATATATATATATATATATATATATATATATATATATATATATATATCTTGCTTGTTTTTCAGCTGATGTGCCACAGAACTGCAAGCTGAAATTGGACAACTAATAGATTGACACAGCTTAACCAGAAATTCTCCATGTCCATGGTTGCAGTTATGGACAGCACTATGAACCCTGCCATGGAAGTTTCTTTTAAAGGATATATACTTTGGTAAGCTGCATTTTGTCTTGTATTCACTGATTCCACATTCTGAGTGTTCTTGTTTAATTTTATTTTTAGCACTGTAGATTTACCTAACTGATACTCAACACACATGCACAATGTACCATTCTCTCTCTCACTGGGTATTTTCAGATCTGTTAATGTGAATAGATGAAAACAAGCCTCATGTCAGAAATATGGTTTCAGATTTGAAACAAAAGCTTTATATATAGGCAACATTGCTTTGCACTAACTATAAAGTGATAGAATAGAACCATTTAGTTGTAAATTAGAGCGTGCTACTTGGCATGCCAAACCAAGGTATGTTAACTCACCTTTGACTGTAACTCAGTGAATTCAAGGTTTTCTTTGTTATTATTTTTGTTCAGTAATTTAAGTATTTTATTCAGCTTTATATTGAAAAGTAAGTAATTTAACACTGCTTACTGTGGAAAGTAGCCACAATAATGATGTTGAGGCTTTTTCTTAACTTATTATGAGTTTTGGGTAAATGTAGGTATAAATTTATGTATTAAATAACTTTCATATGCAATTTAATTCTATTACTTAAATTTACCAAGTAGTTTATGCAGTGATAAATTATATCAGATTCTTAATATTGCATAGAAATATGGATTTAACCTGGCATCACAAACCTTTCCACATATTTCTCTGCCTCCAGCTTTACTTCTTGACTAATGGACCGCAACATTTTACACAAGGACTTACTGTCCCCTAAAGTAATATCAGCATTATAGGAATTTGCAGAGCTTTTTCAAATCTGTCTCTTGTCCTTATGTAACAGACTTCAGGTGGCTTTGTCTTGTGGATTGATGCACATTTTTTCCCTTTGTTGTGAGGAACATAACCAGGCTTGAAGAAATGACTCTGTCCAATCTTTGCTTCCTTACCCTTTCTCATAGTTTTATAGTAAAAAAGTAGCACTCAGTTATTTAATTCTTCAGTATAATAAAACTTATGGAACTTTTCTTTGCCTTTTATACCTTTTATAAGATTTGGGGGTGATTAATTAGATGTGTTGATAGTTTAATTAGTTTGGGACTCAGAATCTCTTGGTGCTTCATGGGAGTGTGCATTTGTTTTAGTCACAGAAGGGCAATGACCTCTTATCATTTTGACCTGTCATGTGGCACACCTATTGGTTTTCCCTGAATGTGAGGAATACTGATGCATTGTATCTTATATCTGTGACAGTCAGAAAGAAAAGAAATGCAATTTTGAAATTTAAAACATTTAAAATTTGTCTTATAGCAAGTAAGAGATGAAAATACAATGCATTATGTAATTTGATACCCTGTGATGTCATAATTGTTGATGTCAGCATGTTTGTATTTATTTTGTGTAGCATGCATGACATAGAAAGGTAACATGAAGATACAAAGGCAAAAAAACCTAATTATTTTAATAACAAGAATAATCCACAAATAAGTGCGATACAACACAGCAACATGTAATGCGGATGCACTTTAACTATATACAGTGGTATCACATAAAATGCCATTGCACTAATATCTTTGCACAAGCATGGCCAATTCTTTGTTTCAATTATGTTCCAATATCAATAAGTAAAATACATGTCTTTCTAAAAAATGAAAATCTTGTTATAGGACACATTTTACTAATTACAGTGTATATGGAAGATCTGTTAACCAGTGTAGAAATTTGTGAAGAAATAATATAGTATATATGAGTTTGGTTGTCCATAATTGGTTAATAATGAAAGGTAAAATTTTAGTAAAAGTATAATTTGAAAGCTTAACCTATTTGTAATTTTAAAAAAATATGGACAAAATTCTATTGATGCAATTTTAGTATTTTTACAGATTTGACTTAGAATTACTCAATAAAGAAAGTAGCACTTGATTTGTTTGGTGCAGAATCAATAACATGTGTTTCAGGCACATGTAGGTAAAAAAAAAATGCCGCAGCTCATATGGTGTTCTCCACACAGAAGCTTGCTCCAAGGATAGTTGTGCATGGATAAATATAGGTCTGATCATCAGTACCCAGAAATTTTAAGTTTTTGAATTTTAAAAATGATGGTGTTTCCATATGTTTACTATGGGAATTGAATTAGTACTGTGACTCCTGTACAGTATTACCCAGTGTGTACTGCCTGAGAATTGTGCTGTATCATGTTACCAATTGTTTTTCCATAGACTTCGATGCTAACGTTTTGTGAAATAAATATACTTTCTCTCCTATCTCAGCATGCATGTCACAGAAAAGAATGTTAGATTGTCAATTTGACAAGGACAGAACCAGGTACTCCATTACATTTAAGAGAGATAACTCTACTGGAACTAGACAATGGTAAGAGTTATCTAGTCACACCAGACACATTTTCAGGTCTCACCACACAGTTTTGTATTTTGACACCTCCCTAATTTTTAAAGTAGAGGGCATGAACCTATTTATGATAAGCCTAGCAATTATAGTCACACAGAAGCTAAATTTGTAATGTGGTTTAGATTTACTTTGAGTTAGGTTTGAAAATGGGTTGGCTTGTTTGGTGATTGCTTGTCAAGGTTAGACTAACACTGGAGATCAAATGTGTAACTTGGGCTGCACATGAACAGCCAACTTGGCTTACACATTTATGTATGTCTGCTACAGAGGTAAATATCTAAAGATCAAGATGGCTAAGGGGTGATGAAAAGTATGTTAATTATTTATAGTACTCATGAACTTTATTGATGCATAAGGCACATACTGATTCTTTTAGCCACCTTGTCACAGAAAAATATTCAAAATAGCTCTTGACTGTCAAAATTGAATGTAAAAAAAGGGGTTGGTGTCAGTGTTGGTTAAGTATAAAAGCCACCAGTTGTATAAGGAATTAACCTGATTGCCTCAGTCAAAATCTCACATGCATGCTTTCTACAAAAATTATTAGTTTGTTCTTTCTTGTATCTTCAGTGCAAAATTATTCTCATTTTTCTGCAATAGGTCATTGTCAGATGAAAATTCACCATATAAACTGTCCAATGAGATCTTAAAAACTGGTGTCATTTTTTTAGTCTTGTGAAATGTGACTCACTGTGCCATAAATCATTTGCATATTACCTCCATGTTTTGAATCTGACATATTTAGGTATTCCAAGCATACACCTCTTATAGATTTGATAGCTCTGAATCAGAGTAGAAAAAGGGAGTTTACTCAACGCTATTAGGGTGACCAGGTATTCTGTCTATCAATTGTGCTAGTGAACAAAAAACACCTTATATGTTTCATGCAAGGTGGTTGTAATGAAGTATTTCACATAATTATTCAGTTTATCAGTATTATCAGTACATACATAGTATATTTTCCTAATTTAATGATGACTGCCTTAATGTAATGCTTTTACATCCAAATCTACTCATGGTGAAATGTTTCAATACACAGATTTACAGAAGTTAAAATTATAATGTCCTATATATAAAAAGTTCAGGGTTTTATTTTCTTGTAGGCCTCCAGGTGTATGGGAGCACACCTGCCAAAGTGACACTGCTAGCCAGCAAGTCAGCCGCACCATTTGTTGTGGAGCTTTCACAGGAACAGACATATCTGCATCATCTTCATTGGATTTTTTTGTGAGTTATGTGAAATGGATGCCCCTATTTACATTGAGTTTTTTTTCTCCTCTCATTTACTTTGCATGATTTCCTATTTGCCTTAGAATTGATTCTATGAAGGTTACAATCATTAGCAAAACAAACTTCTCTAAATAGCAACATACTCAGCTGGCCAGTGTGAAAATGATGCAAAGGTGACCTTCTTAGTGTTTTTAAAATACATAATGTTTTATTCAACAGACAGGATGAATCTGATATAGAATTTCATTGTTTAAGTTTCTCAAATGGTGTGGTTCAGTTTACAAAGATTGGTCCATACAGTTTATGTTACCTTATGAGTTGCCTCCCTTACAGTCTTCCTCGGACTCTCTGTTTTGGTATAGGTTTGACCTTCTTTATGAAATCAGTGAGAGTTCTGGTCATTTTATATATGCTGTGCATCATTCATATTTTGTTTAGCATTTAGCATGCATATTTTGCAGTTATTTTACAAGAGAATTATCTTGGCTTTCTTTCATCTTTCATTCACTACATTTTATATTTCATAAATAGTACTATTTTTGCTGTGAGATATTATTATTATGACTTTATTTAAAGAGGGTAACTCAATTAGCTAAGAACTAATCTACCTTGAGGCCCTCATTCAAAGAAATTTATTTATTTTTGCTGCATCTGTCAAGCCATTGTATATACTGGGTTTGGAAAGAGGAAATAGAGTGGGCATTTCTAATCTCAACTGGAATATTATTCCAGAGCAAAGTTCCAGAGTTTTGGAAACTTTTTTAAAATAATTCCTTATTTGGTTTGGGAATTTTGTAATATTTGGTAGACATTGATCGCAGGTGGGGAGTATTTCCAGGTAGCCTATACTTGAATAGTGATTGTAAATATTCAGGAGCATTATTATTGGCTATCCTGTACATTAATTTGGCTTTTCTTAAACAGATTCGGTCTTTAATAGGTAGTATTTTTAACTTACCAGCTAAATTTTCCTTGATTTTTTTCTGGATTGATATGAACTCAAAAGCTCTTTTTTGGAGATGTGCCAGCTTTGCTAAGTTTTTATCATTTGAATTACCCCATACTGTATTACAGTAGTCTAAATTGGGTTGTATGTAACTGTTATAAAATAGTTTTCTGTGCTTTTCCGGGAGAAAGTGTCTTATCCTACTGAGAAGCCATAAACTTGAATTGACTTTTTTTACTGATATGTTTGATATGTTCAGTTCATGATAGGTTATTGTCTACCAAAACACCAAGTAGACTATCGTGACAGACCATTTGCAACCTTTTATCCTTCCATGTCGGACATAGTTCATCGCTATCAAGTTTTTTTTTTTTTCCATGTTGAGATAAGTAATATTTTAGTTTTACCAGTATTAACCACCATGCCATTGCATGTGCACCAGTATTCTAGTTTGTTTAAGGCATTCTGTAAAGACATTTCGAGTTCTTGTTTTGTGTTTTGGATGTCTGACAATGTTGTGTCATTTGCATAGAGATCTGTAGATGATATTGAGTCCTTTAGTACAAGTGGTAGGTCATTAATAAATGAAATAAACAGTAATGGACCCAGAATTGAGCCTTGTGGTATTCCACATCTAATTGTTTCATGTTCAGACAGAACATTATTAATATAAACATGTTGTGTTCTCTCACTTAAGTATGAAGTAAACCATCTAACTGTGCTTTCATCACATTGGTAGATTTTCAGTTTCTTCAAAAGGATTTCATGATCTACCATGTCAAAAGCTTTCCTGAAATCTACAAATACAGAACCTATTATTCTACCTTGATCAAGTGCTTGAAGCCATTTATCAGTTAGGGAGAGCAAGACATGAGTGTTTCCGTCTAAAAGCCTGATTGATTAGGGTATAACAGAAAGTGTTTGGTTAAATATGATATGAATGAATCATGGACCTGCTTTTCAATCAATTTTGACAAGTTTGGTAGTATTGAGATTGGCAGGTAGTTATCAGCATCATCTTTAGGACCAGATTTGTGAATAGGAGTTACTTTTGCAGTTTTCCATATTTTGGGGACAGATGAGGATGCAATACTTAAATTGATTATGAATGTTAAGCTATCTACAATAGCAGAGGCAGAAGATTTAATGAGTCGTGGACCAATCTGATCAAGTCCTGTAGCTTTCTTAGTATCAAGTTCACTGAGATATTTCTTAACAAAGTTTTTTGAGACTGGTGGGATGGAGAAAGATATGACTGATATCACGAGGAACTAACACTACAGGATATATTAGCTATGAAAAATGATGATGACATTGACTTGTTATAAGGAAATTGTGGGTTTAAGTGTGAAAAGTAAAATGAATGTATGAAGGTGTCTCATAGCTGTTGCTCTATGTCATGGCTCTCAATCATCAACAACTGCCATGGGAAACAGATGATTGTGAATTTTACACATGTTGCAGTTGCATTTTATTCAGAATTGCCCAAAGTTTTGAAAATGGGAAGCGTTTCTCTTAATCCAACTGGCATATAAAATCTTAAGGTCTTACTGGATAATTTCTTATTTTACACCTCCATAGTTCTTAAGGTAGAAGGCATGAACCTAATATTGATAAGCCTAGCATTTATAAAATCACACAGAAGCTAAATTTGTAATGTGGTTTAGATTTACTTTCACAGTTAGACTGGAGATTAAATGTGTAACTTGGGCTGCAAATGAACAGCCAATTTGGCTTACATATTTATGTATGTCTGCTACAGAGGTAAATATCTGAAAATCGAGATGGTTGAGGGGTGATGAAAAGTATGCAGATTTGTTTTAGTACTAGTGAATTTTATTCATGCATAAGGCACATGCTTATTCTTTTAGCCAATTAGTCACAGAAAAATATTCAAAATAGCTCTTTGTTGTCAAACATGAATGTAAAAAAGGGGTTGATGGCAGTGTTGGTTCAGTATAAAAGCCACCAGTTGTATAAGGAATTAACCTGATTGCCTCAGTCAAAATCTCATATGCTTGTTTTCTACAAAAATCATTAGTTTTTATTTATGTCTTTTCAGTGTAATGTTATTCTCATTTTTCTACAATAGGACATTGTCAAATGAAAATTCACCAGATAAACTGTTCAATGAGACTTCAGTCCTGTGAACCACATTTTTAAAAAAAAATCATAAAAAATACAAAATTATGATCTAGAGATGAATTAACATAATCTCATTATGATTATGAGCCAAGAGGCTCAATATTTCTTAAAGCTTAACAGAAAGTCCAACTCTTACATAACACACCAATCAGGGCTAGTTTTGTTGTTTATTTATGAATACAGTGTTCCCTACACCTTAAGCTCCACACACCTGTGGTTATACAATTGGTACTGGTATACCATCAACCAGTGTATGCTGTATGATTCTTGTACTGAATTAAAAAGTGCATACTACTTGCTTGTCTTGTGCACCATATTAACCAGTGTATAACAGGATGTACTGCACAAATCATGTACTGACTATGCTATGTAACTATGCTCTCCTTAAAACTAGGTACACCTGTATTTTTGAAGGATAGTCAATCTCAGATTTTTTGTCACACATTATGCTGTAGGCCCTAAAAATACAAATGTTTGTGCTTTATACAAATATTGATTAAACTGCAAGACAGTTAAATACTTTATTATCTTGCAAATAACTACTGAAATTCAAAATATATTATTCTGGATATGTGTAATAAGGCTTCAGTCATAAACAAGAAAAAATGCTTCACATGTAGTATTTTATTTAAATAATTTACAAGTAAAACTGAAACAAAATTGTGTTATTATTTTAAAGACTCACAGGAAACATCAAATAAATAGGCCTTAAATAACAGTCACCAGGCAATGGAATTTTGCAAGATGAGTTTTTCTTCACTTGCAATAATATGCAAATGGCAAAAACAAGTTAAATTCTAGCCATATTTAATTTATTGTTTGCTCACAAAAATTCTTCAGATCAATATAAATCTGTATACATTCCTGAAAAGACATGTCATAACTACTGTTCCAAGTAATCAAAGGCCTTTACTCACATCCCTGGGATTTACTTTTGACCCAAATTCCAAAATATTGATATGTTATAAGGCAGATAAAGGAATTAGGAGTTTTAGATGGATATAAAAGTTGGCAAGGGGTCTGTGGGATGGAAACACTGGTGTGATGTATGTAGCAATGTTTATGGCACCTCAGTACAAAGTGTCTATATTGTGCCAACAAAAAGTTAAAGGTCAACAAATTTAAAAATGACTTGCACCAAAATTTAGGAAGATTAACAATTTCAAAATAAATGTAAGCATTAGGTACAGTGAGATGAAATATAAAGCTGTAAAATTCCTGAAAAATGTATATTGTTATGTATATTAAACTTATATTATCTACTAAACTTTTGTCCATGATTGTATGTTGTAAGCAAAATGTTTACATAGCTAAAGTTCAAGGCCATTATTGTTTACAGTTAGACTATGTTTTCCCACTGAAAATCTTCACATTTTATTATGATGTAGGTCAAGTGAAAATGTGTATCAATGGGAATTTAATAAACAAACAATTCATTTCTGTTTTAGATATAATTCAACAGGAATTGTTAATTAAAGATATTCAATGGAATTACTAAAGTGATCATTGCCTTTTGAATTTATACACACTACATTAGAGTTATTGTGAACTCATTGAAAGAAGTGTTCTGGTGAAAATTCCATGTTGATTTTGATGTTACATTCTGGAGGAGTAACAAGAACAAGTTTTACAAGATGGATGCCATGTTGGCCGTATTAGAAATCAGATTTTGGACCCTACAGAAGTCTTTTTACACAAGGTCAACTTTTAGAAGTAGTGAAAACAAGATTTTCATTATGCCCATAGTGGTGGCCATATTGAAGGTCACATAGCACCATTTTTATTAGGACCAATTTAGACATTATAAGAAATGTTTCAGTGAAAACCTCATGTCTATATGTCCTTCATTGAGGAGACGTAGAAATAACATTTATAAGAAAGCCGCTGTGATGGACATATTGGATGTCTGCATGGTAACATTTTCATTTGGGACCAACTAGACATCATACAAAGTCTTGTTGTAAACATAAGAAGCTAAATATAACTGACATTGTGGCATTTTGTGAGCAGCACCTGTTTTATTTAGAACCAATCAAATATCATAGGAAATTTTCTGGTGAAAATACCATGTCAATGCTTTTTTGTACATAACAATATACATTTTTCTAAAGGCTTTCAATAGAAGAAATCAAATTAGGAAACCAAAGTAAGGAAAATGGGCAAACAAGGGACATAACTCCTCTTAATAATGACCTAGAGTAAAGGCAAACCAATGAAGATGCAATCAATTTAAATTTGGATATTAAATTTGGTTTCAATTTAAATGTGTATATTAAATTTGGTTTTAAGTCCAATATTCTTTTGCAAAATTATATTGCAGAAACCAAAGGAAGAAAGGCAGTCAGTAGTTATAACTCTTTCAAAATGTTAAATTAAACTTATTCAAGGTCCCATTGACTCCAAAAAAAATTTGGTTCAAATCCAACAAACTTTTTTGAGACCAAAGTCAGAAGGACAGAAAAGGACAGAAAATCAGAGAGCATAACTCCTACATATAACATCACAGAATATAGATAACAGAACCTACTGAAAGTCTTGTCAATAAACCAATTTTTTTTTTTAAATCTAAGAAACCTTAGTAAAGTTAAATTGCCACAAACAAAAGAAAAGTCAAAAGTACCAATCAGGGTATTAAACTCCTGTAAATGATTTTGTGGAATGTTGGAAACTGAGCTCAATCAAGAACAAATCAGTAAAGAGAAGTATACAAAATTTGATTTGAATCCAATATTCCTTAGGAAATTTAAGCTGCAAAATATAAGTTGGAAAGATAACCAATCAGGGAGCATAGCTCCTTTAAATGATGATAGCAAAGGCCAGAAATTGAATTTTTTCAAGGTCTCATCAAGATAAAGCTGGTAAAACATTCCCCAGTAAAGTTATTGTGCTGAAACCAAAAAGAAGAAAATATTTATGGACAGAAGAATAAACAGGCAATTTGATTGCTAAAAACAGTAACATTATGGAGCAAGGTTTTATCCCCAACAAAATTTTCTGATTTTATAGAAACATTCACAGATGTAAGAAACTCTTCAGTTCACCATTCGTTGTGATGAAATGTAGATATGCCCAGGTAGTGAGGATAGATCTATTTATGTGAGCATGGAAATGTTGCTTGCTTTATACAAAGAATATACAAAATATATTTGATAAAAAACTATAAAAAAAATTCAATTAAAATGAACATGATGTGACTGGACTGGTGCTTTTAATAGCCAGGCCCCAAAATTTCACCATTCGTAATATCTAACTAAAGTCTGTAAGGAAGGAAATAATTTGTCCATACAAAGCTATCTGGCATAAATTATTCATTGAAATAATCAAGATGTTAGGTTTAAAAGACATTTAAATATTCGGTTTAGAGTCAAGAAGTGCCCTCCCTTAATTCAGTCAACTAAGTCACTTGTAATTCCATTCTTTTTGGGAGTCATCCTAAAGTAGTGATGTTATACGTACAACAAATTCCATTAGTGACTAATGTGATAATGACAACATTGATACATGGTACATGAACTGAATTGGAGAGGGAATGAATAGAGGCAGGCCAGTTATTTTTTAGAGGATCTGAGAAGAGAAATGTTCACATAAGATAAAAATAAGAGTCAGATGAATATTGGTGATCAGCTGTTGTACTGGAATAATTTGAATGGTGAACTTAAGACAATGTAATATAATTTGGTGTTGGATTCTTATATTTATAATGGTGATGTCCTCAAATTTTGCATTCCAGCTTTTGTAACTATCAATATTGAATTAATTTATACACATGAAAAATGGCCAGGTTTCTCAATTTGAGGGAGATATTACATGGCTCATAATAGAATGAAACATCAATATTTTCTGGTTTTAATGGAACCCAGTGATGTTTAGGATCAATATCTTTCAAGATTCAGTGATATTCAGTTGATTTGGCCTATGTATGTAATGGCAGAATTGGGGTTTAAAATCATGTGACCAAAGAACCCTTAACCATATCATTCATTTCTCTAGGTATACACAGGTTACAAACGTGAACTAAATCATCTTGATCCCTTTCTGAATGTACACAGATTGCACAGGTACAAAGTGAGTTTTCAGATGAATGTATACAGGTTGCACAGGTACATTGTGAATTTTCAGATGAATGTACACAGGTTGTACAGGAACAAAGTGAGTTTTCAGATGAATGTAGACAGGTTGCATGGGCACAAAGTGAGTTTTTAGATAAATGTACACAGGTTGTATTGGTACAAAGTGAGCTTTCACATGAATGTAGACAGGTTTTACAGGTACAAAGTTAGTTTGCAGATGAATGTACACAGGTTGTACAGGTAACAAATGAGTTTTCAGATGAATGTACACAGGTTGCACAGGTACAAAGTGAGTTTTCAGATGAATGTACACAGGTTGTACAGGTACAAAGTGAGTTTTCAGATGAATGTACACAGGTTGTTCATGTAAAATATTAGTTATCAGATGAATGTACACAGGTTGTACAGATTCAAAGTGAGTTTTCAGATGAAGGTAGACAGGTTGTACAGGTACAATGTGAGTTTTCAGATGAGTGTAGACAGGTTGTATTGGTACAAAGTGAGTTTTCACATGAATGTACACAGGTTGTACAGGTAAAAAATGAGTTTTCAGATGAATGTACACAGGTTGCACAGGTACAAAGTGAGTTTTCAGATGAATGTACACAGGTTGCACAGGTACAAAGTGAGTTTTCAGATGAATGTAAACAGGTTGTACAGGTACATTGTGAATTTTCAGATGAATGTACACAGGTTGTACAGGTACAAAGTGAGTTTTAGATGAATGTACACAGGTTGTTCATGTAAAATATTAGTTCTCAGATGAATGTACACAGGTTGTACAGGTACAAAGTAAGTTTTCAGATGAAGGTAGACAGGTTGTACAGGTACATTGTGAGTTTTCAGATGAATGTACACAGGTTGTATTGGTACAAAGTGAGTTTTCACATGAATGTAGACAGGTTGTACAGGTAAAAATGAGTTTTCAGATGAATGTACACAGGTTGCACAGGTACAAAGTGAGTTTTCAGATGAATGTACACAGGTTGTACAGGAACAAAGTGAGTTTTCAGATGAATGTACACAAGTTGTACAGGTACAAAGTGAGTTTTCAGATGAATGTACACAGGTTGTATTGGTACAAAGTAAGCTTTCACATGAATGAAGACAGGTTGTACAGGTACAAAGTTAGTTTCCAGATGAATGTACACAGGTTGTACAGGTAAAAAATGAGTTTTCAGATGAATGTACACAGGTTGCACAGGTACAAAGTAAGTTTTCAGATGAATGTACACAGGTTGCACAGGTACAAAGTGAGTTTTCAGATGAATGTTCACAGGTTGTATTTGTACAAAGTGAGCTTTCGCATGAATGTAGACAGGTTGTACAGGTACAAAGTTATTTCCAGATGAATGTACACAGGTTGTACAGGTAAAAAATGAGCTTTCAGATGAATGTACACAGGTTGCACAGTTACAAAGTGAGTTTTCAGATGAATGTGCACAAGTTGTACAGGTACATTGTGAGTTTTCAGATGAATGTACACAGGTTGTACTGGTACAAATTGAGTTTTCAGATGAATGTGCACAGGTTGTACAGGTATAAAGTGAGTTTTCAGATGAAGGTACACAGGTTGTATGGGTACAAAATGAGTTTTCAGAAGAATGTAGACAGGTTGTACAGGTAGAAAATGAGTTTTCATATGAATGTACAGGTACAAAGTGAGTTTTCATATGAATGTAGCCAGGTTGTACAGGTACAAAATGAGTTTTCAGATACATTTACACCAGTTGTACAGGTACAAAGTGAGTTTTCAGATGAATGTGCACAGCAATCATACTTATGTATGAATGTGGAAAAAGTTTACCTTAAAAGTTTCAATTTAAACTTTTACCCACTCATTCGGTTAATGTTAAACACAAGTACATTTTTTGCCAATCATATGTAATAACGAAAATCTTTTCTGCTGGTAATCACCAATCACCATTTAAAATGTTTAAACATATAGTACATTATACATGTATACATAAACCAATATCTCAGCTTATATAAACTGCTTCATTTGTATGATTCCATTTCATTTGTACAACATTTTAAAAGGGAATGGTTAGCATCAGATTGATTAGACAATTTCTAAACACATAGTCATTTACATCTTTCATTATGACTGTTTAACTTGTTTGGCTAATGATTTTTCAAAAAATTTTCCAGTTCTTCTGGCAGCTGATGTTGAATAAACACCTCATATATCTTATTTTTCTGTCTTAGACCCAGCCACCTTGGAAAGTTATTTTCTTTCTTCAACCAATCCTCAAAGTTCTCTCTTGTCCCACTCTTTTTGTGCAGATTAATCATGTTTTTCACAAACTGAAGATTACAATCTTTAAAAATACTTGTTGACTTTGTCACTTTCAATCCAGCTTCTACATCCTTGTACTTTTTAAAATATACAGAGCTGTTCAACACCCATTCTGTCTTGCATGGTAACTTTAACTTCTTCACCAAGTCTTTGTCAACAAGAAATCCAAAATTTATCCTTGTTCTTTCCTCAGTCTCAAAAAAAGATGTTGTGTCTGTAGCACTAATTGTTAGCTTAAATGCCACACTAGGGGATAAATACCCCTTCTGTTGGATTTGTTTCATAACTATCTCCATTCTATTATTACTACCTCTTGTAGTATCAATTTGTGTGAAGCCCACTTTGGCAAACCTCCAGTGTTTTCCAGCCAAAATATTATCATTCACTACCAGACCATAAATTGTGGGATGATATTTTTCTTTTCTGATTGTATCGCCTCCTTGAGCACTGTAATTGAACGTTTCTATGAAATCATTATAATTTTGGCTTTGTTGAATCCACTTACATAGATCTTGTTTTGTCCTGATCTGCCTGAAATCATCTGGGAGAATGGTTTTTAGACTTGTCTCTAACTTGTCATCCTTCATGGCTTTTGGGCTATCACATGAATCCCCCTCTGATGCACCACTTTTGTCATCAGGTTTTCCTAAATCTGATTCTGGCTTTTTGCTGGCCATGTCAATATGACAGCACAGAATAAATGGGGTTAAATGCTAAAAAAGTGTGTTTCTAAACTTCACAAACGAAATCATTGATCAGCCCACATTTCATGTAATGCTGTGGAATGAAGGAGTTAAACTAACTATTCACTTCTGTGATGTGTTAAAAGTACTGTCAATTACCTTCTGTGAGACACGGATTAAATGTCATTTGATTCTTACTTGAAATAGAGGTTCCATTCAGTACGCCGCTTTTCTGAGCAATTATCAATTTTCATTAAACATGGCAACTCTTTTTTATTGCCTGAGGTCATAGTTTCGTATTTTGACACCCCATAATTTTTAAGGTAGAAGGCATGAGCCTAATTATGACAACCCTAGCATTTATAAATTCACACATAAGCTAAATCTGTAATGTGGTTTACATTTATTTTTGAGTTAGGCTTGTAAATGGGTTGCCTTGTTGGTGACTGCCTGTCACAGTTAAACTAGCATTGGAGATCAAATGCATAACTTGGGCTGCAAATGAGCAGCTGACTTGGCCTACATATTTACATGTGTCTGCTACAGAGGTAAATATCTAAAAATCTACATGGTTGAGGGGTGATGAAAAGTATGTTAATTTGTTATAGTACTAGTGAACATTCAAGATGAATAAGGTACGTACTGACCCTGTTAGCCTGCTTCTCACAGGAACAGGTTGAAAATAGCTCTTTTCTGTCATAAATGAATGTAAAAACAAGGGGTTGGTGGTAGAATAGGTTCAGTATCAAAACCAACAATTGCATAAAGAATTAACCTTAATACCTTTATCAGAATCTTACAAGCATCCTTTCAACAAAAGTCATTAGTCAGTTTTTATTTGTATCTTTATTGTAAAATTATGACCATTTTTCTGCAATAGGTCATCGTCGGATGAAAATTTGCCAAAACAACTGTCCAGTGAGACCTTATTAACATAATGCCCCTTACATGCTTAGCAATTCAAATGGTTTTTTAAGGCTACTTATATCCATGAAAAAGAACAAGAATTTTTATGAGTGGATTAAGTTGATCCACTAAACTGAACAAAATAATGTAGTAAATCTGATAAAAACTTCAGTATTTTTATTTTTAAAGTGAGAAAAAAAATATATCACTGACATAAATTTTTTTCTCAAAACCAGTTATGCAAGCCAAGTTAGAAGATAAATATTTTATCCATGTAAGGGTCTTGTATCATGTTAACCATTGAATACTGCATGGGTCTTGTATCATATAAACCAGTGAATACTGCGTGGATCATGTATCATATTAACCTGTGAATACTGCATGGGACTTGTATCATATTAACCAGTGAATACTGCCTGCATCTTGTATCATATTAACTAGAGAATATTGCATGGGTCTTGTATCATATTAACCAGTGAATACTGCATGGTTCTTCTATACTATTAACTGGTGAATGCAGCATGGGTATTTTGCTATTAAGTATAAGAGTTTTGCATTATATTAAAGACCCTGTATACCAACATGGTTTTGTACCATATATCCCAGGTATATTGCAGGGTTAACTGTACTATTAATATTAACAGTATATACTACATGGGTACTGAACAAAATGGGTCCCATACTTACCAGTGTATAATGCATGGGTCTTCTACCATATAAACCATTGTATAATGCATGGGTCTTCTACCATATAAACCAGTGTATAATACATGGGTCTTCTACCAAAATAACCAGTGTATAATGCATGGGTCTTGTATCATACTAACCAGCGTATAATGCATGGGTCTTCTACCATACTAACCAGTGTATAATGCATGGGCCTTCTACCATACAAACCAGCGTATAATGCATGGGTCTTCTATCATACTAACTAGTGTATAATGCATGGGCCTTCTAGCATACTAACCAGCGTATAATGCATGGGTCTTCTACCATACTAACCAGTGTATTATGCATGGGCCTTCTACCATACTAACAAGCATATAATGCATGGGCCTTCTACCATACTAACAAGTGTATAATGCATGGGCCTTCTACCATACTAACCAGTGTATTATGCATGGGCCTTCTACCATACTAACCAATGTATAATGCATGGGTCTTCTAGCATACTAACAAGCATATAATGTATGGGCCTTCTACCATACTAACAAGCATATAATGCATGGGCCTTCTACCATACTAACCAGTGTATAATGCATGGGCCTTCTACCATACTAACCAGTGTATAATGCATGAGCCTTCTACCATACTAACAAGCATATAATGCATGGGCCTTCTACCATACTAACCAGTGTATAATGCATGGGCCTTCAATTATACTAACAAGTGTATAATGCATGGGTCCTCTACCATACTAAACAGTGTATAATGTATGGGCCTTCTACCATACTAACAAGCATATAATGCATGGGCCTTCTACCATACTAACCAGTGTATAATGCATGGATCTTCTACCATACTAACCAGTATATAATGCATGGGCCTTCTACCATACTAACTAGTGTATAATGTATGGGTTTTCTACCACACTAACCGGTGTATAATGCATGGGTCTTCTACCATACTAACCAGTGTATAATACATGGGCCTTTTACCATACTAACCAGTGTATAATGCATGGGTCTTCTACCATACTAACCAGTATATAATGCATAAGTCTTCTATCATACTAACCAATGTATAATGCATGGGTCTTCTATCATCCTAACCAGTGTATAATGCATGGGTCTTCTACCATACTAACCAGTGTATAATACATGGGCCTTCTACCATACTAACCAGTGTATAATGCATGGGTCTTCTACCATACTAACCAGTGTATAATGCATGGGTCTTCTACCATACTAACCAGTGTATAATGCATGGGTCTTCTTAGATACTAACTAGTGTATAATGCATGGGTCTTCTACCATACCAACCAGTGTATAATGCATGGGTCTTCTTAGATACTAACTAGTGTATAATGCATGGGTCTTCTACCATACCAACCAGTGTATAATGCATGGGTCTTCTTAGATACTAACCAGTGTATAATGCATGGGTCTTCTACCATACCAACCAGTGTATAATGCATGGGTCTTCTTAGATACTAACCAGTGTATAATGCATGGGTCTTCTACCATACCAACCAGTGTATAATGCATGGGTCTTCTTAGATACTAACTAGTGTATAATGCATGGGTCTTCTACCATACCAACCAGTGTATAATGCATGGGTCTTCTTAGATACTAACCAGTGTATAATGCATGGGTCTTCTACCATACCAACCAGTGTATAATGCATGGGTCTTCTTAGATACTAACCAGTGTATAATGCATAGGTCTTCTACCATACCAACCAGTTTATAATGCACAGTTCTTGTACCTGTACCAACCACTAATACTATACAGTTATTGTGCCAATACCAACCACTATATACTTTATGGTTCTTATCAACCACTGTATTACTGCAGAGTTATTGTAAATGTACTAACTCTATACATTGTATAAATATAGTATGGTATTAAACTTTATACCACATGTATCTTTTATTGTGGTCACTCTACAGAGAGAATGGAGGAAGACTTTGAAGGCTGCAGTGGCACAAACCTCATGGCTTAAATAGTCCCATGAGGCAGCAATGGCACAAACTTCATGACTTAGACACATTAGGCAGAGTGGCAAAAATCTATGGCAAAACCCTAATGGTATTTGGTTATCATAAATGACAGATCCTAATCAGTAAGGGATTGGTGAGCTCTCTTGATAGTTAATACAGTCAACCTAGAAATGGTGTAAGCTGAAGTATCTTTGGACAATTTAATTGTTAGGAAAAAATGTTTATAACGCCTCCTTCTTCTTTTACAGGCTGCTGAGTAAACATGAAGAGCCCTAACTTGACAAAGAAGTCTATATTGGTCATCCCTAGCACAATTACAGCTGAGACTGGGGATCTCTGTTGTGAGAGTAGCAACCAAAGATAGCTGGGATTTTGCTAAAATACCTGGTTGGAAAAGTTGAGAAATTGACTGATAATTCCCAATGAACCTGACACATCCTTGCTGTATAAATAGCGAATGGAGCTTGCTCCTTCATCTCACAGATGCTAAGACAAGCAAGGAAACCATCTAAAGGTATGATACTCAATGGATTGGTTTTGGTTTGATGATTTATGGTACAGCAACAAAAGTAGGTTATTTAGTGCCAATGCATTTGGAGTAAAGTGCCTTGCCCAAGGACACAACAAACTACCCATACTGGTCTGATAGTCCCCAAAGTTCCAAGTTGGTTTATTTAGAGAGAGCAAGACATAAGATGCATGAACTAGCAAGACATTGGTCTGTTTAGTGAGAATCTGTCTAGATGGTATTGCTTTTGAAAATGTATGCATGTTGGAAATGGAAACTCATCCACCCTTAATAGTAGTAATGATGCACTTTGCAATTTTGCTTGAACACCTTTCTTTGCAGATGCACCAAGCTGCAACAGAAGGTCCCTCATATGAGGGAAAGTCATAGGATGGTCCATCAGCAGATCAACAAGATCACTAAACCACGGTCACTGGGGTCACTATTAGGGGTTATCAAAATCAGCTGAGCCATGGATCACCTGACTTTGTGAAGGACCTATGGGATCATTCTGAATGGTGGGAAGGCATAATCAAACAAACTATCCCACCTCAGGCTGAAAGTGTCCACAGCCCTCTGGTTAGGGACAAAGGAAATGTCTAGGAGGAGATTTTATTCAACTTGATGGAAAACAAGTCCATCAAGAGTTCCTCAATGGGAGTCTGCTACAGATTGGTGATGAGACTGTTCCATAAGAACTATCTTCCCTTTCCTTGACAGACCCCTTGCCAAAATGTTCTTCCTGTCAGGAATGTGGCATACTTGAAGGAATATTTCCTCTATACTGTCCAGCAAAGAAGATTCCAAACATCCATGCAGTGAAAAGGTGAATATGTGCCTTCTTGACTCCAGAGGTATGCTACCACTCGCAGACTGTTGTCAGAAAACATTATTAAGGAACCTCTTATTTCCTGGACACACCCCTAAATGCCTAAACACACTGCCCTCACTTTCAAACTGTTGATGGGGAGGGCAGATTCTTCCTGAAACCTTGAACCCTAAGAAATAAGACCTCACACTGTCTCTAGATTAGTGCCTGACCCTCTGACATGTTTGCAAACATGTAAGAGTTGGGTTTGCTGGGTGCATGGGGTTCATGGGGACTCCAGCCAGAAGCCAGTCCCAGTTTTTTCATCAGTTTGGATGGTGGTGGAAATCCCAACCAAGATTAATCAGTACATTCAAGGGATCTATATACAAATTCCAAACCACCAAAAATAGATATTGGAGTGGTCACAAATGAAGCCTGACTAGGAGAAATGCATCAATTGTGGCATTCAATGACCCCAGCCAAGAGAGAAAAAGATGAGCTGACAACTCTGTCTTTACAGAAGAACCTGGGCTAACCCTCTGTCTGTTAGAAAATTCATCCCCACTTTGATGAAATTTTGATATCATTTTAGCTCTGAATCCTCTATGTTTGAAAGAAACCTGGTCACTATGGACCAACAGTTAGAAAGGTCTTAGCGACTCAAAACAATCACTTCTTAAATGTAACAAATATAACTTCCACTATACCAAATATTAAAGCAAAAAATACAAACATAGAAGACTCTATTAAATAACAAATCCATGATAATGCACAGTTAACTATTCCATTTACATCATGTGCAGATGTATAAGTGAACTGAAAATGGTAAATTCTAAGAAATTGGCAGAATTGGACAAAATGGGTCCTAAACAAATGTGCTGATATTATTGATCCATCTCTTACCTTCATCAACTCATCATGAAGGAATCTTCCCATTCCAAATGAAGGCTGCCAAGGTTATACCTGTTTGCAAAACAGGTTCAAAATCAAATCCACTTAATTATTGACCAGTATATTTTATGTCAACATCTGAAAGACATGTTTCTAATCATCTCAATAGCTACCTTTAAAAACATCACAATCATGATTTAGATGAAACCACTCCCATCAGTGTGTGTTGACAAAACACATTGATGACTGGTTGCTTGCTATTGACAATTGCATATTGGTTGAAAATATATATCTTGATTTTAAGATAGCTTTTTATTTAGCTGACCATATTATACATGTATGAAAAC
Organism: Potamilus streckersoni; assembly: GCA_016746295.1. Classification (NCBI taxonomy): domain Eukaryota; kingdom Metazoa; phylum Mollusca; class Bivalvia; order Unionida; family Unionidae; genus Potamilus; species Potamilus streckersoni. The sequence goes on from JAEAOA010001394.1 coordinate 746,080, forward strand.
TTGAAAAATACAAATGCTCTCATTTATCACTTTTATAGCTCAAATCATAAATATCTGAAAGATGCATGCATGCTGTTATTAATAACATTTAATCAGAGCTGACATTTATCAAAAAAGGAGTTCCACAGGGATCTATTTTAGGTCCTATATTATTAATATGCCCATCAACAAAGGAATTCCACATGGATCTATTTTGGGGCCTGTATTGTTCATATTGTTTATAAATTACTTGCCTCTGTATGTTCAACGTTCAAAAACAAATCTATATGCTGATTACAATGTTAAAATGTTAAACAAACAATTGGGTAAAGATTTGTATCAAGTTGGCTATTGGTGCTCACAGAATAAAATGTTTATCAATCCCAGAAGAAAGAAGGCAATGTTGCTTAGAACTAAACAAAGATTTTCAGTGAACAGAATTCCAATTCTGGAGCAATATATCAAAAATAATGTAGTGAGTAGGAAAATATTTGATGTAAGGCTATATGGGTGTACATACTGTAAGGAAATATAGGTGAACAGTTAATATATTCCTATATCATATGTTCTTGTTTTAACATCAGTTTACAGATATGTTTAATGATGTTTATAAATATAATTTGAGAAAAACATTTGTTTGGATTATTCATTGGAATTACAATTTGATGATTGGGTTAAAATATTATTCTGGGATTATTGTGAAATTTATTTGAAGGAATTAGGAATAATGCCATTGTGATATATAAAGACTTTTGCCTCGTTAGGATTTCTGAGGACCAAGCTAGCCATTCAGAACACCCAATTTTTTTTTACTTTTGTTGGGATTAGATTTACTTCATAATACTGTAAGTTGCACTTAAATTTTCATTTTATAATTCAGAGAATTAAATTATTGATAAGGTTTACAAAATGTATTCATTTTGCTTCATTTTGTTACTTGAGTTATAACCATAGAGTCATAAAAACTATAACCATTAGATCAGAAACAAATCTAAATGTGTTCAAAACAAAAGTGTATAACCAACCTCTTGAACAACACTCATCATTGGAAATATTGAACTCTAATTTACTCTCCTAATCATATACATCATGTGCTTGATACTTAGTGTATCCTGAGTGCATCAGGAAGAAGAGTATATTGTACTGAGATACCCTCATACAAAAAGTTTTTGTATTCATATCATATCATATAAACCTGTGCATATTACATGGGACTCACATCATATTAACCAATACATGTTACATGGCTCTCATACCTTATTAATCTGTATATAATGTATGGGTCTCATACCAAAATTAACTTGTGTTTATTACATGTGTCTCATACAAAATGAACCTGTGTAATACATGGGTTTCATGACATATTCATTAGTCTCATACCTTATTAACCTGTGTTCAATGTATGCGTATCATACAAAAATTAACCTGTGTTTAGTGCATGTGTCTCATACCAAAATTAACCTGTTTTTATTATATGGGTCTCATACCATATAAATGTGTATATTACATGGGTGTCATGCTATATTAACCAGTGTAAATTGCATGGGTCCTGTACCATTATTACCTGGTTATAATTCATGGGTCTCATACTATATCTAACCTGTATATAATGCATGGATCTCATATCATATTAACCTGTGCATAATGCATGGGTCTCATATCATATTAACCTGTGCATAATGCATGGGTCTCATACCATATTAACCTGTGCAAAATGCATGGATCTCATACCATATTAACCTGTGCATAATGCATGGATCTCATACTATATTTAACCTGTGCATGATGCATGGGTCTCATACCATATTAACCTGTGCATAATGCATGGATTTCATACCATATTAACCTATGCATAATGCATGGGTTTCATACTATATTTAACCTGTGCATAATGCATGGATCTCATACCATATTAACCTGTGCATAATGCATGGATCTCATACCATATTAACCTGTGCTTGATACATGGGTCTCACATACCATATTAACCTATGCATAATGCATGGGTCTCATACTATATTTAACCTGTGCATAATGCATGGATCTCATACCATATTAACCTGTGCATGATGCATGGGTCTCACATACCATATTAACCTGAGAATAATGCATGGGTCTCATACTATATTTAACCTGTGCATAATTCATGGGTCTCATACCATATTAACCTGTGCATAATGCATGGATTTCATACCATATTAACCTATGTATAATGCATGGGTCTCATACTATATTTAACCTGTGCATAATGCATGGATCTCATACCATATTAACCTATGCATAATGCATGGGTCTCATACTATATTTAACCTGTGCATAATGCATGGATCTCATACCATATTAACCTGTGCATGATGCATGGGTCTCACATACCATATTAACATGTGAATAATGCATGGATCTCATACCAGATTAAGATGTGCATAAATGCATGGATCTCATACATTATGTGTCTTGTACCTTTTTAATAAGTTTATACTGCATGGGTTTTGTACCATATTAATCAGTGTGTACTGCATGGGTCATGTTACAACTCTGTGAACAAGTTTAATAAAATCAACAAAAAATGTAATTCTATATGTTACAAAATTGAACATTTAAGAGGAAATTATAGTATTGTGACTTAAAATTCAAATATTCCTAAATGTTCTGTCACATGTTCCAAAAGTATAGTGTATTTTTAAATGAATTCCTGTAGTGTTCTGAATAAATTCCAATCTTAAATATGCTTATAAACCAATAATTTATAGAATGCTAATGTAATAATAGTCTTCATGTACCACAATGACATAATGTCAGAATGTCTTAAATGAGTCTTCATTAATCTCAAAGCAGTGTTGTAGTCCAAAAGTCAATAAGCCTTTGTAATTCCAACAAGTAATTTATATAAATGATTCCTCAAATTATATCTGTTGACTACTATAAATTTTGATCACAGATTCACAAAGATTGATATTAAACAGAAATGAAATTTTTTTTGCCCAACCCATTTATATATATATCCCCATTTGACAGTAACTTATATAACTACATGACAGTTATCAATGATACATTAACTTCGATAGCTACCAATCCTTCCTAATCATATATAAATTAAGTACTGGTATACTGAATCATAAAAGTGTTTGTGTGTGTGTTTTTTGTGTCTGTCTGTCTTCTCTCATCTTGTTTCCACATCTAATGTGCATGCTTTGGTCCTTTTTCCGTCCAGTGTTTAGTCCAACCTATCATGGATGCAGATGTCCCTTTGAATCATCAGGTTTTTCCATTACCTATCCTCCCTTTTCCTTTCTTTCTCTCTCTGTCTCTCTATCAGAGTATGAATATGTTTTCTTAAATATGAGAGTTTTAGGGGGAGCTAATAATGGTTCAACAATTATTTGTGTAGAGATATATAACTCTGATCACATTCAGATTTGGAGGTTTGCACTGCACAAATTCTGACCTAATGTGATCTTAACAAATAACTGTCTTTGCAGACACTGTGTTTTGGTAAGGTACTGTTACATTAGTACAAATGACTTAGCTCAAAGTTAATGGAACTCAGCATGACAAATTATCATGTGCTTTGTCAGACAAATGAGGCTATATATAACAGCATACATTACTACACATCTTATTTACATTAGCTAGTTAATTCTGTTCAATAAAAAAAATGCTTAATTACTCATGGCATATGTGATGTGTTGAATTTTGAAAACTCTTAGAAGCTTTGGTTAAAGGAATTGTATCAAAGTCAACTTAATTAAAGTAGAAAAGGCTAGAGATAGTTAGATGATTTTTTTCATTTCATCTCTGAAAGTTCAAAAAGGAATTCGTTCTAGCCGACGTCACTTGACTGAGTCATATGCTATGGTACAAGAGAATGACATAAGACCTTTTCCCAAAATCGACCGGGTAAAGGGGCGGGAGCTGGCTATAGATGATTGTTCAAAGGAATGTTAATTACGGCATGATTAGTTGCTTAGTTGTCTTGTCAATCAAAAAATTCTATGGAACAGGTTTAGGAAACAGTCTATTCCGATTGGTTAATATGGATTTATGGGCGTAACTCTGTAAGGAATTAAAGGTTTTACTTTAGGAAAATTCTTGAGTCCTTCAATCTTTCTTGAAATAAAGAGTGGTCGACTTCGGGAGTGTGTAAGATGTTATCTCGTGATTTGGCAGTAAAGCGGGAGTTTTGTCTCAGCGAAGTAGACAAACTCTACATTTGAATTCGTAAAAAGTACGTTTTCGTTATAGAGTAAGGGGCCAGATAGTTGTCTCAGTTAGGAGATGAAATATACATGAGGTTCGTGGAAATGAATAAAGAAAACGGCAAAAGGAAACAGCTTTCCTGGATTCACCTGAGAAATCCCTAAACCAATCACAAGACCAGAGCAAATTCTAAGCCGAAATCTAAGTCCAGAGACGATTGTTCAATCAGAGTTCGACGGACAAGAGTTTAAGACCAAACAGCTAGACAAAGATCGGCAGAGCAGGGACGAATGGAATCTTGATGTTTGTATGAAATAGGTGATGAAGTCTCTCATCGTTGCACTCAATGGTCACATCTCATTGGCAATGAAGATAGTATATTAACGTTGAAAGTAATTTTACATTTAAAGAAATTTGTATTGTCTTTTTATTTGAGTACATGTTAGTACCATTTTCCTTCTTTTGTAACCAAGTCATTGATTTCTTTTCATTTTAAATTCTGTTGATAAACTGATAAATTTTATATTTGTTCATTGAAAGGGGGCTCGTTGTGTTATTTCTTCAATATACTTGTTCTGTGATCTGCATTCTTCTTTCTATCTATCCTCACTGGGTAAATTACACCATCGAGGTCATTCCCTAGCAACGAACCGTAATGAAAGAGGTTGGTGTGTTTTGAATGCTGCCAATTTGTCACATAAGTGGGAGTCTCGTTCCAGGATATTTGAACAGTGGAAAAAAGAAGATCTGAGCATATATTGAAAGAAATACAACACAGTATCATTGATAGATTTGTATTTTTTTAAAAATAAGAAACCACGAGTGTGAATTGAGTCAACACCTATTCTTATATGTTTGAAATTATGCATGATTTGTGAATTTCTTAAATGTTGCATGACATTGTAAGAAATTAAGATTCTGTACCTGAAATTGCTAAAGCGTGGTTGGTTGTCCGTATCTAAGTAACCCAGAAATATTTTGCCTCAGTACTCTTGCGAGAAGAGATCATTAAGGAAGTATCCCCAGGATAATTTGCACATGTGTTGCAGACGACACGAATTTAGGGAGAATTTATAGTTTGGTACTGCCCGAAAGCCGTTTAAAATACTTGTGTGATTTTTAAGTAAGTCTGTAGGTAAGACTTTACTGAGTTAGAATATTCATTGGTATTCATAGGGAAGTTGTTTTCTTGAAGGCAGAAAACAGGTTAGTGATGCTAATTAGGTGAGTTAGCAACAAGACAGATAGACAAGAATGGCAACATTATGGCAACTTGCGCGAGAATTCAAAGTTCTTGGATCCGAAGAATTAGGTTATGAATGGACACAGTTAGCTGAATTTGTAGAGCGTAGTCTCAAAGAGTATAAAAAACAGCAAGCAGCCAAAAGAAAGAAGGAAAGAGAGGCAGCCGAGAAGGAAAGAGAGGCAGCCCAGAAGGAAAGAGAAAAAGAACTTGAGTTAGCTAGACTGCAAGCCGAAAGTGAGAAATTGAAGGCCGAGGAAAAGAATAAAGAGAGAGAACATGCATTAGCCATGGAAAGACTAAGGATCGATGTGGAGTCCAGGAGGGGTGAAGAACTGAACGTACAGTTAGGACCCTCGAGCAGAAGAACTGAAGATAGACGTACCGTCCAGATAACCATGCCTATGTTTAACGACATGGATGAAATTATTGATAACTTTATAACCCAGTTTGAAAAGTTAGCTTTAATACATCAAATACCCAAAAAACAGTGGGCAATTAATATTTCGGCATTTTTGCAAGGCGCTGCCAAGGAGGTTTATCATAATTTGGCACCCGCTGAAATAGATGATTATGAAGCTCTCAAGAAAGCGTTACTACGGCACTATGAGCTGACAGCTGAAAGTTTCCGTAAACTTTTCAGAGAGTCATCTAAAAAAGCCACAGAGACTCACGCGCAATTCCATAATCGTGTACGCGTACTTTTCGATAAGTGGATAAAAATTTCCTCAGCCGAACTTACATATGAAGGCATACGGGAAGAAATTCTAAAGGAACATGTCCTCAGCACATACCGTAAAGACCTAATAGTATTTTTAGCGGAGCATTAATTCGCGACCTTAGAAGATATTAGTGTAATGGCCGAGCGATATGAAGCTGCACACTCTCGTCCAACCACATGGAGTGGCAAGGATCGAACCAGCGTCCCAGATTTTAGGAGAGGTAATGGTTTAACACCTATCAGGCAGAATGGTCAAAATGGTGGGAAGCCAGGGGCTGACAATCCCAGCCGTGATCAGTCCCGGGGCTCAGGTAAGTCCCAAGGGATGGACAAGATAACCTCTGGTAAGAAAGAGGAAGTTGTGTGTTATGGCTGCAACAAACCCGGCCATATTTTTAAAAACTGTAGAAGATACCATCCCACTGTAAATGTAGTAATCCCAGATACTAGTAAACAGAGTAATCTATTGGAGTGGTCCAATACAGCAACAGCTACGGTAAATGGCGTAGAGGTTACTGTGTTGTACGACACCGGCTGTAGTTATCCAGCTTTGGTGGACAGCAAGTTTGTTAAACCTGCTGATTATACAGGTGAGACAGTAGAGGTACAATTTGCAAATAAGAGTAGAGATTCCCTTCCAGTTGTTTATATCAATCTTGATTCGCCCTATGTGAAAGGACGAATTCAAGCAGCATGCTTGTCAGGGTTGTCGCATGATGTTATTTTAGGATGTAGGTATGTATTGCCACAACCTAATCCTATGACGTGTACACCTGTACACGTGGGGTCTGTAGAGACTAGGTCTATGAGACGAAGGTCAGGGCCAAAACCATTGAAACCCTCGACTTCGTTCATGGATAACTTGCTACCTGGCAAATTAAGGAGACTTCAAGAGGAAGATTCTACCCTTAATAAGATACGCGGGTATGCAAAGGACAAGTCAGTGTGTAACTTACCCAACGGTGAGGTAGAGTTCGCACTGAAGCGAGGTATCTTGTACTGATACGCTCGAAAGGGGACCGAGAGGTATAAGCAGGTAATTGTACCACGGTCTAAGCGGGATGAAGTACTTAGGCTTGCACATGAAGGTTTACTAGGTAGTCACATGGGTGTGGCTAAGACGCGAGATAGGCTAGTTAAGGAGTTCTATTAGCCAGGTGTGTATGGTGATGTAAGGAGGTTTTGTATGTCGTGTGACAAGTGTCAGCGAGTGTCACCTAAGACCTCACATCGCCCAGTGCCGCTAGGAACTACCCCTCTGATTGATGAACCTTTCTCCCGGGTGGCTAAGGATTTGATAGGTCCGATAAAGCCCGCAGAAGAAAGTGGCAATCGTTATGTGCTAACGATTGTCGATTATGTTACCCAATACCCGGAGGCCGTTGCTTTAAGGAACATCGATTCAGTTATGGTAGCTGAAGCGTTGTTAGGGGTCTGGTCTAGAATTGGTGTACCAGACGAAAAACTAACTGACCAAGGGACGCAGTTTGTTAGCCAGATGATGGAGGAAGTAAACCAGTTACTTTCTATCAGGCACCTGACTACTACCCCTTATCACCCACAGTGTAACGGTCTAATGGAGCGTTTCAATGGGATATTGAAACAAGCTCTAAAAAAGTTATGCGAAAATCAACCCAGGGATTGGGATCGATACCTTACCGCAATACTTTTTGCGTACCGCGAAGTATCCCAAGCTAGTCTTGGATTTTCGCCGTTCGAGCTAGTTTATGGGAGGACAGTGAGAGGACCCATGGCTGTATTGAAGCAGTTGTGGACGGATGATAAAGCATACGAAGAGGTAAGAACAACATATCAGTACGTTGTTGACCTCCGTAATAAACTGGAGGAAGTTTGTAACTTGGCCCAGAAAAATCTCTGTGATGCAAGGGGACGTCAGGCCAAGTACTACAACAAGAAGGTGAAAAAACGTAAGTTTGAGGTAGGCGACAAGGTGTTGTTGTTGTTGCCATTAGAACATAACAAACTCTAAGTGTCTTGGAGAGGACCGTTCGTTGTAACGGAGAAGAAGGGTGGACAGAATTATCGCATCAGGTTGGGCGATAAAGTGAAGCTGTACCACGTTAACCTACTTAAACGCTACCGAGATACTTCCTAGTTGTCCATTGATGGTGAATGAAACTTGCGTAGACGTCGTCCTTGACGTAATGTTAACGTCAATGTTAACGTCAATTCAACGTGGCGAGGTGGAGGAGATACTTCACGATTACGAAGGTATTCTGCCGGAGAAACCAGTTGTGAAGAATTTGGAGGAATTTAGTATGAAGCTACTGGAGGAAACTTTGAAAGATAGACTGACGTCAGACGCCATTGTTAAGCTTCCAGACGTGACAAAGGACTTTGTGTTACGTACAGACGCTTCTAACAGAGGTCTTGGTGCAGTTTTACTGCAAGAACATGATGGGGACTTATTTCCTGTTGCATATGCGAGTAGGAAACTTAATACCGCTGAGCGTAATTATTCAGTCACTGAGAAGGAATGCCTAGCGATTGTCTTTGGGATTCATAAGTTTCAGCGTTATCTGTATGGGCGAAAGTTAATTCTAGAAACCGATCATCAACCTTTAGCATATCTTGCACAGGCTAAATTGACTAATGGGCGTTTAATGAGGTGGTCATTGTTTCTACAACAATATCAAGTCCAGCTAAGTTACATTCGTGGAAACTCAAATGTGGGGGCAGATTGCATGAGTCGATTACTTGAGTCTGAGGTGAAGGGGTCACTTCAGGACGTGTAAACAATAACTTAAATTGTAACTTCAAAATTCGATGAGCAAAATCCCAGATTTTACTTTTAAAGGGGGGCCTATGTGATGTGTCGAATTTTGAAAACTCTTAGAAGCTTTGGTTAAAGGAATTGTATCAAAGTCAACTTAATTAAAGTAGAAAGGGCTAGAGATAGTTAGATGATTATTTTAATTTCATCTCTGAACGTCAAAAAGGAATTCATTCTAGCCGACGTCACTTGACCAAGTCAGATGCTATGGTACAAGAGAATGACATAAGACCCTTTCCCAAAATCGACCGTGTAAAGGGCGGGAGCTGGCTATAGATGATTGTTCAAAGGAATGTTAATTACGGCATGATTAATTGTTTAGTTGTCTTGTCAATCCAAAAATTCTATGAACAGGTTTAGGAAACAGTCTATTCCGATTGGTTAATATGGATTTATGGGCGTAACTCTGTAAGAAATTAAAGGTTTTACTTTAGGAAAATTCTTGAGTCCTTCAATCTTTCTTGAAAAAAAGAGTGGTCGATTCCGGGAGCGTGTAAGACGTTATCTATTGATTTGACAGTAAAGCGGGAGTTTTGTCTCAGCGAAGTAGACAAACTCTACATTTGAATTCGTAAAAAATATGTTTTCGTTATAAAGTAAGGGACCAGATGTCTCAGTTAGGAGGCGAACTATACGTGAGGTTCGTGGAAACGAATAAATAAAACGGCAAAAGGAAACAGCTTTCCTGGATTCACCTGAGAAATCCCTAAACCAATCACAAGACCAGAGCAAATTCTAAGCCGAAATCTAAGTCCAGAGACGATTGTTAAATCAGAGTTCGACGGACAAGAGTCCAAGACCAAACAGCTAGACAAAGATCGGCAGAGCAGGGACGAACGGAATCTTGATGTCCGCATGAAATAGGTGATGAAGTCTCTCATCGTTGCACTCAATGGTCACATCTCATTGGCAATGAAGATAGTATATTAACGTTGAAAGTAATTTTACATTTAAAGAAATTTGTATTATCTTTTTATTTGAGTACATGTTAGTACAATTTTCCTTCTTTTGTAACCAAGTCTTTGATTTCTTTTCATTTTAAATTCTGTTGATAAACTGATTAAATTTTATATTTGTTCATTGAAAGGGGGCTCGTTGTGTTATTTCTTCAATATACTTGTTCAGTGATCTGCATTCTGCTTTCTATCTATCCACACTGGGTAAATTACACCGCGGAGGTCATTCCCTAGCAATGAAACGTAGTGAAAGAGGTTGGTGTGTTTTGAACGCCGCCAATTTGTCACAGCATAATATCCACTAAATCTAGCTACAATAACCAATAACCTGTAAGATCATTTAAACATTGAGAAATCATATATAAATATACACTTGTCATTAGCTCACGATAACAATATCATCCTTCACAGAGATACATCATAAATTCCTATGAAATACTGCATATTGAATATTTGATTACATGCAATCCATCAGTTCTCTCAATGAACTAATAATTACCAAATTAGAAATTAAATTGCATAATGCTAACATATCAATAAAGACCTACAAAAAAAATACACAATATATGCGTGAATCATAAGTATATGAATACATTTGCAAAACACCAAACAAATGAAATAGAATATTAAATGGAAACTAAAATTGCGTACCTTAATGCCATTTATTTCCACACCACCGTATTATAGCCTGTTTTCCTTTTCAAGACAGCTATCTGACCTTTCTTCATTAATAAGGGAAAACACAATTCTATTGTTACCACGGAGTCAATCTGACTTCTCCCAAGCAAGATTCTCAACTAAAGAATTGTAAGCAAATCGGTTCTTTAAATTCTGTTTCCCAAGTGTAAGCCCTTAGTTTCCATGACCAATTGGAAATAACTATTCACAAAATTCTCTCCAAATAGTCATGTCTTTCATCAGATTTTGACAGCATAAAAACCTGTTGCATTTAGCTTCCTTTGAAAAATCAATTATTTGATGTGTGTCCCTTTTGAACCGATATGGTCGGAGTTCTAATGCACGCATATCACTGTACCGTTTAATATAACCCGGTCCATCCTACTGAAGCTTAGACATAGACTCTTTTATATTCCAGATATGAAATAAAAAGTAATCTGTGAACTTTTTCAAGACCTTTCTGGATTGAATATGTTAACTTCAAAGCACAATTTATTCAACCTTAAGTTTAAATACATTTTCAAAATTTGCCACATCACACTTGGTCTAAAACATTATGTAAGTTTAGTCCAGAGCATAAAAATGGATACATGAAAACAAAACTGATTGTGTAAGGTGTTTCTTATTCAGCCTTGTCAGAAAAAAACAAGAGGAAAAGTAGGCTTGATGTAGCTCACCTGACTTGTGCAACTACATAGTTGACAATTTGAATTAAAAGTTTTACATAGTTTTATGAAAAACAGCTCAAGCAAACTATCTTCCAATCTTTATATCATATTATAGGAAGACATTCTAAGTAAACTAATGTATCATGTGTGTGTTTGTGTGTGTGATTTGGATATTTTATGTAGCTTTAACAATTTTTCAGTCATATTGCTACAATGTCTGCATTATGCCAGTTTATAGTTATGTCTAACACTGCGGCATCATGTAGCATGGTGTCCAACCCAGTCACATTATTCTGACACTCGAGGCCAACCAGTCATGTTGCCAGCTATATATATTTTACTACATTCTGATACAAAATTTGTTCTAAAGATAGGATAATTAACATGCACAGTTTCTTGCTCAGGAACAAAATTTTGATTATATAAACTGATTTACAAAGTTTTAAATAAACTTTATAAAAAATACAACCTCTAGAACTAGAGTTATATCAAGCTCAGCCAATCAGATGTAAGGGAGGTAGCAAACTCAGCCAATAAGATGTTAGGTGACATCATTATAGCCTGTATCTGAAGATCAAAAATATTGCTTTGAGAGTGGCAACAAGCTCAGCCAATCACTACAAGATCATCTTATTAATATGCATGCATTTTGTTTGTTTTCTTTCAATATTGTCAAAGGTCTTGAGAGCATAATCATATCAGAATAATGGCTTTTAATAAGCAATGATCATGTCATTAAAATGCATAGATTTTGCTCATTACTGACATATTACATCTAGACTAGTCACAGCCAATTGGATGCAAGATTAACTCATTCAAATCATGGATTTTGTTCATTACCAAACCCATCCAAGATCTGAAAGATATTAGTCAATATTCCAAATTTGATCAAAATCAGATTAGACATATGGCTTCCAGATGGGTAACATGCCCATTCAAGAAGATGCAAGGTCACCTAATTAATATGCATGGATCTCACTTAAGATATTAAAATTATGAGCATATATTCCAAATTTGATCAAAATCAGATATGTAAATTAATTTTGGCCTCTGGACAGATAACACACTCAACCAGTCCAATGCATTATCACCTCAATATTATGCATGGACCTTGCTTACTATCAAAGTCATTAGAGACCTTAACACTATAATTTAGAAATATGGCTATGTTTGTGATAGACAGTTAACAGCAGTGGGCCATACACTGGGATGTTGAGATGACACCTTTCCCATGCTGAAGTCTGAAATCAACATCCATTTTTTATGCTAATTATGTAAAATACTTCATACTGGTGTTAATAATTGCTACATATACACATGCCTTAATTTCTGTAGAATATGCAATGAAGCTAGCCAGGTCTGTACTGCATTATAATCTATGATGGATCCATGTTGCATACTACACAATCAGATGAACACATGCCATTACTTACAGTCTTGCCACTTTCATGTACTAAAGCAGTTGGATTACATTTCATTGTGAATATTAAACAATCTTGCATGTTTACAAATATTGATTTTTAAATCGCAGTGACTGATTGTGATGCTCTGATCATGCTTCATTGATGACTTTTTCTTCCTAATAACTAGTAACATTTATTCTTCTCAGAGTGGTTGTGTCTCAGTGTTTAATAAATTCCAATTTCTTTGAAATCAAGTAAATATATAAAATGTCTAAAGGTGAAATCCAATTTTCTATGGTCTTGATGTAAAACTGGTTTGTTAAATTGTTTAAATTACAACATAGATTATTTTCATGAATGTTAATGGCAAATATATTATACACAGAAGAAGATAAATCTATTTTAAAGAAAAATTTGTTGAATACTCAAGATTCTTTTGATATAGATTTTATGACTAAATAAGTAATCAACACAAAGTTCATTCTGTATTTGGTTTTTTATTTTAAATTATTTTGCAGTCTCAGTTTATTCATATGTGGCCTATCTGCTTTACTTGAGTGTTTGTGTGATTTGGATTTTTAATGCAGCTTTAAAAACTTTGCAGTCATATGGCTATGATGTTTGCAGTGTGGCAGTTTATAGTAATGTCTAGCAGCAAGGCATCATGCCGCAGACATGTGGTATCATGTCCCACCCAGTCACATTATTCTGACATCAGTTCGACCAGTCCTAACACTAACCTCTTATTGTTAAGCACCAAGCAAGGCAGCTCCTAGCACCATTATTCTGCCAGGGTTCAAATCCATGACCTTCCACATCTGAGATGTATACTCTTCCACTTAGGTCACCTGTTTTACTTTAAATCTTGCTGATAAATGCATGCATTTAAATAAGCCTACACATCAGAAGAGACCAGAAAGACTTTGCTTGACACATAATTTAGAATATATTCATCAAGGGCCATGTTGTATTCACCTAATTGCATTAATATACCATACTGACTAGGTCTGACTTAATTCATATTCTGTTGATAGACAGACTTTTGACCTAACTCAGGGTCTATTCTAGAACTGAAAATGTATGGGGAAAGTTAGATTACATTATTCTACTCCTAGAAGCATCTTTTGAGTGTCAACTGGAAATCAGTTCTGCTGTATATCTAGTTTGAGAAGTAACTCCTCTCATTATGGTAAATGTATTAGTGCATGCATTTACTTTTTTTTATAAAGATGTATATTTTTTAGGTGTAAAAGGAACTTAGACACAAGTGAGCATTGAAAAACATGACAGAGACTATTCCTTCTTGAAACTGGTACCATTTAGACAGGTATCCATTCAGACAAGTAATGTACTCTCACCTACAACATACTCATTTTGAAGTAAAACAAGATGATAATGAGGCCCTTCCTACAAGATCACAAATGCTTTATAACAACTCTACATGGATCTCTTCACTTGATTGCAGGTTATCTGCTTTATACCAAATGCCTCATTACATTTTATTGTGATGGTTGTTTTTTGCGGGATTCAATATTTGTTTTTGTTTATATTAACTTAAAAGTATTTCATTAGCATTATGTTTAGCTGACCTTATTCAGATACTTGGTAAACCTGAAGTTTAAATGATTAGTCAGTATAAAGGTCATAGTACCTCCCTCCAAAGATCACCAAGTATCATCAATGGGTTTTTTTTTATTATTGGTTCTTAAATAAGACTATCCTGGCACATATGTCAAGTGCCTTGTGTATAGTGATCATGTGACCTATCATAAGTGTCAAAATGACTTTTTAGTGGGGTTTAATACTCAATATCACTGTTTACTAGTTGAATCATAAAAGTACCTTCACTCCTTTCTTTGTTACTTTGAACAAGCCAAGATTTGTAACAGTATTGACTTAATGATGTGGATTGACTTACTGATTTAAGTGGATTGACTTACACTGATGTGAATTGATTTATACTGATGTGGATTGACTTACTAAAGGTACTTAACTTACACTGATATTTGACTGACATACACTGATGTGAATTGACTTAAAGATGTGGATAGGCTTATACTGATGTGAATTGACTTATACTATTGAGAATTGACTTATTCTGATGTGAATTGACTTATTGATTTGGATTGGCTTACTGATGTGAATTGACTTACACTAATGTGAATTGGCTTACAGGCAAGTAATGAAGTTTGGGATCCTCATCACCACATATAACCTACTGATGAGATTGTGTATCCATTAATTGCTAAAGTATAAATTACATAGCAATATCTAAATGGGCTTCTGTATCCATCCATGAGAAAACATACATGATGTAGAAATACCTAGAGGCTTGTGTATCCATTCATGAGAAAGCATACATTATGTAGAAATACCTAGAGGCTTGTGTATCCATTCATGAGAAAGCATACAAGATGTAGAAATGCCTAGAGGCTTGTTTATCCATTCATGAGAAAGCATACATGATGTAGAAATGCCTAGAGGCTTGTTTATCCATTCATGAGAAAGCATACATGATGTAGAAATACCTAGAGGCTTGTGTATCCATTCATGAGAAAGCATACATGATATAGAAATACCTAGAGGCTTGTTTATCCATTCATGAGAAAGCATACATGATGTAGAAATACCTGGAGGAGTGTGTATCCATTCATGAGAAAGCATACATGATGTAGAAATACCTAGAGGCTTGTGTATCCATTCATGAGAAAGCATACATGATGTAGAAATACCTAGAGGCTTGTTTATCTATTCATGAGAAGCATACATGATGTAGAAATACCTAGAGGATTGTGTATCCATTCATGAGAAAGCGTACATGATGTAGCAATACCTAGAAGCTTGTGTATCCATTCAAGGAGAAAGGCATATATATTTTTTGACGAAAAAAAATCCCTGGCAAACTAAACTTATGCTGTGGAAATAACCTTGTCTATGGGTAGAGGGATGCACACCTTGTCAATGGATAATAAAACATATATCACCTTTTGTCATAGTTTTAAAACAAATCACCCAAATCAAGGAAGAGGGGAGAGCTTTGCCGATAGTCTTTCTACTATTGTCTGAATGCACATACAATAAAGGTTAAAATTAATATCACTTTAATATGGAGTAATTTGTAGTGTGGTAGATGTCCAGAACATGAAATCATGACAAACATGAAAAGAAACAAGAAAATAAAACACAAAACACATGTAGGGGATAATGAAACAGGTAAATGACATATGTGTATATATGTGTCAGCCTCTCTGAAATAAGGTAAATGACAGGTTTGCACAGGTGTGCCAGTCTCTTTTAAATAAATCCTGATCTGATTTATATACAGATGGGAAAAAAAATAAGGTAAATCTCTTGACAGTTGACAAAACGCTTGGAAAACCAAAAATAAGTTTTACTAAATCGTTGAATATTGTGTTACAACAGGATTTAACAACATAATGCTATATTATATTGTGGGTGTACAGGAAAAATCAGTACAGTGTCTGAAATATAATATTGGTTTCTTCATTTCATTTGTATCCTTGATCTATTACAAACAAATATTTTGTGTTTCTTCATTAAGTAATAATGTCACCTGGCAAATGAATCTAGATCTATTAGATTGACGAGGTGTCTGTGGTATTTGCAAATTCACTGCAGCAAATGCAAAAGAATGGAAATAATAGATTTGCACATGTTGCCAAGTCTGCGATACAACCTGTAGGACAGTCATAATGTTCTGCTGACCTGGATATAATTCACATGAAAGGATAAGACATTATCCACCTCACATCAGAAGTTTTCTTTGGCTCTTTGGTTACCTCGACTTGAACTACTCAACACCATCATTTGCCATTTAGATAGCATTATGTTGTTAAATCCTGTTGTAAAATTGGCATCCTCTACATTTCCTTATTGGATATCTATTTTTGGTATCACCTTTTTCAGAAAAAATATGACACAGTGAGCAGCTTCCTCCATGACTGGCAGTGTTGGTGGCATAATGTTTAAGTTTCATTGCAAGCTCACAACTACAAAAACAATGTATGCAGTATTCTTTGAAACCCATTTTACTGATCTACTTTTATCAAATCTAGAAAATAATATACCAGTAATTCATGGGCATAATATACATGGAAACATCCATGTATAAAAAACAACAACTCTACTGTGACAATAGATCAATCCATTTAAAATATGGGGTTCCCAGGTGTACATATGCCATACACTTTTAATAACACCATGATATATGCTGCACCAACACAACTAAAGTACACCATAAATATCAAATGGTTTAATAGTCCTTTGTTTAGATAACTGACATTTGCGAAGAAACATTTTTTTCCCCTCAGTGACCTTGACCTTTCACTTTTTGACTTCTAAACAGATCAGCTTCATTCTTACCAAAAGTGCAAGCCAGCCACAAAATTTGGTTGAGATCTGTGATGTGGAATTAGTGATACTGTTTAAATTGAAATTAATGATAGTGTTTCATATGGAATTAATTATATTGTTTGGAAACAATGTTTCCTCTTGAGCATCACATTTGACATCATTAGGCTTCATCCCAAGTGTAAGTCATCCACATGATTGATTGATCATTTTTTGTGTAAGTCATCCACATGCATGATTGATCATGTTATGTGTAAGTTATCCACATGCATGATTGATCATCTTATGTACAAGTCATCCACATGATTGATCATGTTATGTGTAAGTCATCCACATGATTGATCATCTTATGTGCAAGTCATCCACATGATTGATCATCTTATGTGTAAGTCATCCACATGATTGATCATGTTATGTGTAAGTCATCCATATGTTTTATCATGTTATGTGATGCAGAAATGATGTCATTATGCAGACCATTTGACTCCAAAATCATTCTGGTTTCCCATCCCAAGTGCAAGCCATTGACAAACTTTGGTAACCATAAATGGTGATCTGTGCAGAAACCATTGTTTTTTTTTCAGTCTTAAGGACTCTTAAATGACTCTGATCATTAGCCTTTTAAGCCCAAAATTGATTGGGTTCTTAGTTACCTGAAGTGTAAGTTTTGTTGCATGAAGTTTGGTAACTGTAGATGGTGGCCAACTGAATTAATATTTAGAAACAATTTTTCTTCTTTCAAGTAAACCAACCATAGTCTTTGACCTTTTCTTCCCAAAATAGATAAGGTTTATACAGCAACTGATGCAAAAGATCTCTGGCTTTCAAAAACTGTAACACAACATTGTTGATGATTCTTATGATGTTGCTGGTGAAAAGCTGATTACAAAGCTTTTCATTTACAGGTGAGACAATAATTTACTTTTGTCATAATGCTGTATTATATGGCTGTGTCCATGCTTGCTGTCAATGGTATATTATGAGTCTCCATACTTACAAGAGTACTGTCAATGGCATATTATGTGCCTTTCTACATACTTACAAGAGTACTGTCAATGGCATATTATGTGTCTTTCTCCATACTCACATGAGTACTGTCAATGGTATATTATCTGTCTCCATACTTACAAGAATACTGTCAATGGTATATTATGTGTATTTCTCTATACTTACATGAGTACTGTCAATGGTATATTATCTGTCTTGATACTTACAAGAGTACTGTCAATGGTGTATTAAATGTCTCCATACAAGAGTACTGTCAATGGTGTTTTATCTGTCTCCATACTTACAAGAGTACTTTCAATCATATATTATCTGTCTCCTTACTTACATGAGTACTGTCAATGGTATATTATCTGTCTCCATACTTCTAAGAGTACTGTCAATAGTGCAGTATGTCTCCATACTTATAAGAGTACTGTCAATAGTGTATTATCTGTCTCCATACTTACAAGAGTACTGTCAATAGTGTATTATCTGTCTTCATACTTACAAGAATACTGTCAATGGTGTATTATGTATATTTTTCCTTGCTTACATGAGTACTGTCGATGGTATATTATCTGTCTCCATACTTACAAGAGTACTGTCAATGGTATATTATCTGTTTTTATGCTTGCAAGAGTACTACCAATGGTATATTATCTGTCTTCATTCTTACATGAGTACTTTCAATGGTGTATTATCTGTCTCCATACTTACAAGAGCACTGTCAATGGTGTATTATACATCTTTCTCCATACTTACATGAGTACTATCTATGGTATATTATCTGTCTCTATGATTAAAAGAGTAATGTCAATAGAATATGTCTGTCGCTGTCTTTAGAAGAGTACTGTCAGTGGTATATTATATATCTTTTTGATAGTCTTCTCTGTAAGCACTAGTATGACATAGTTGAGATTACTGATCAAAAGTCCTCCATGACCTTGATATTTAGTCACAATGCTGTCTTGAACTCAACTTACTGTGAAGAAATATTTATTTTCTTACTAGTCTGATCATAAGCTACAACACTGATCCTTAGACTTCTAAATGTGAAGGTTATTTTTTCACCTTAACCATCTTTAATGTTTGGTCAAGGATCTTATTCATGCAGTAATACAAAAAAGTCACTGGGCAAAACCCAGCTTTCTCTGTTCCCAATGACCTTCAAACTTATGCCTCTTCTTTAACCTTAGTGCAAATCCTCACCAAGGTCAAGTTATGTGGTCTAGAATTAAAGTTACTATGATGCAAAATATCACTGCTTGTAGTCGATGACCTTGACCTTTAATATTTTGAAGCAGAACTTGATTTCTTGGGCCAGGGCTTTAATGTAGAGTTTTATTGCATGGAAACCGTGTTTCTTGTTTTAGTCTATATCAATTTGATATTCATCATTCTGACTCCTAAATCAATGTTTTTTTTTCCCTTATTTATATATATATATATATATATATATATATATATATATATTTTTATATATATATATATATATATATATATATATATATATATATATATATATATATATATATATATATATATATATATATATATATATATATATATATATATATATATATATATATATATAATGATAATAATAATAATAATAATAATAATAATAATAATAATAATAATAATAATAATAATAATAACAATAATAATAGTAATAATAATAATAATAAAAATAATAATAATAATAATAATAGTAATAATAATAATAATAATAATAATAATAATAATAATAATAATAATAAATAATTTGAATAAATAAAATTCCAGCCAAAATGAGATACTGGACACAAGATCTTATAGCACAAATGAAAAAATTTCCAGAAAAGCAAGATTATATTATCTTCTACTTGACCTAAGATCACAATTAGCATTTCCCAAAAGAAAAAAAATCTATTACTATCTAAAAGGTTTCTAATGCTTACAAAATAAAATCTAAGTTATAATTAGAATAAAAAATGTGGTAAACTCAATATCCATGACTGAGGCCAAGATAAAAATCCTAATAGTTAACCCATATTCATAAGAAAACATTTGTTATGTATTAGTTTTTAGAATTTTAGAAAAATCAACTAGAAACTGAACTTGATTTTGGTTGTAAAAGGTTGCCCCCACTGTAAGGTTTTGGTAGTGGGAAATTTGGTGTGGAGTGCTTTCAATATTTATTTAAATTATTGTAGATGTCATCACACCAAGGCTTGATTTTAGTGAAAGTTAGATGTACAGCTCTGAGCCTCCAGTCCGCCCCCAGTCCGCAATGCTGATGATTAAATGATTAAAGATACAAAAATGAGTGAAGAGCAAGGGGCTTTGTGGAACACTAGATGTCAATCTATGACACTAGAGAGTGGCTTAGTGTATCGAAGTGCAAAGACGTTTGTGGACCACCAGATGTCAATCTATGACACTAGAGAGTGGCTTAGTGTATCAAGTGAAAAGCAAAGAACTTTGTGGAACAACAGATTTCAATCTATGACACCCAACAGTGGCTTAGTGTATCAAATGAAGAGCAAAGAGCTTTGTGGAACACCAGATGTCAATCTATGACACCCAACAGTGGCTTAGTGAATCAAATGAAAAACAAAGAGCTTTGTGGAACACCAGATGTCAATCTATGACACTCAACAGTGGCCTAGTGAATCAAATGAAAAACAAAGAGCTTTGTGGAACACCAGATGTCAATCTATGACACTCAACAGTGGCTTAGTGAATCAAATGAAAAACAAAGAGCTTTGTGGAACACCAGATGTCAATCTATGACACTCAACAGTGGCTTAGTGAATCAAATGAAAAACAAAGAGCTTTGTGGAACACCAGATGTCAATCTATGACACCCAACAGTGGCTTAGTGTATCAAATGAAGAGCAAAGAGCTTTGTGGAACACCAGATGTCAATCTATGACACTGAACAGTGGCTTAGTGTATCAAATGAAGAGCAAAGAGCTTTGTGGAACACCAGATGTCAATCTACAACACTCGAGAGTGGCTTAGTGTATCAAATGAAAAGCAAAGAGCTTTGTGGAACACCAGATGTCAATCTATGACACCCAACAGTGGCTTAGTGTATCAAATGAAGAAAGGAGCTTTGTGGAACACCAGATGTCAATCTATGACACCCAACAGTGGCTTAGTGTATCAAATGAAAAGCAAAAGCTTTGTGGAACACCAGATGTCAATCTACGACACTCGAGAGTGGCTTAATGTATTAAATGGAGAGAAAAGAGCTTTGTGGAACACCAGATGTTAATGTATGACTCGAGAGTGGCTTAATGTATCAAATGAGGAGCAAAGAGCTTTGTGGAACACTAAATGTCAATCTATGACACCCAACAGTGGCTTAGTATATCAAATGAAGAGCAAAGAGCTTTGTGGAACACCAGATGTCAATCTACGACACTCGAGAGTGGCTTAATGTATTAAATGGAGAGAAAAGAGCTTTGTGGAACACCAGATGTTAATGTATGACTCGAGAGTGGCTTAATGTATCAAATGAGGAGCAAAGAGCTTTGTGGAACACTAAATGTCAATCTATGACACCCAACAGTGGCTTAGTATATCAAATGAAGAGCAAAGAGCTTTGTGGAACACCAGATGTCAATCTACGACACTCGAGAGTGGCTTAATGTATTAAATGGAGAGAAAAGAGCTTTGTGGAACACCAGATGTTAATGTATGACTCGAGAGTGGCTTAATGTATCAAATGAGGAGCAAAGAGCTTTGTGGAACACTAAATGTCAATCTATGACACCCAACAGTGGCTTAGTATATCAAATGAAGAGCAAAGAGCTTTGTGGAACACCAGATGTCAATCTATGACACTCAACAGTGGCTTAGTGAATCAAATGAAAAACAAAGAGCTTTGTGGAACACCAGATGTCAATCTATGACACTCGAGAGTGGCTTAGTGTATCAAATGAAAAACAAAGGGCTTTTTGGAACACCAGATGTCAATCTATGACACCCAACAGTGGCTTAGTGTATTAAATGAAGAGCAAAGAGCTTTTTGGAACACCAGATGTCAATCTATGACACCCAACAGTGGCTTAGTGTATCAAATGAAAAACAAAGAGCTTTGTGGAACACCAGATGTCAATCTATGACACTCAACACTGGCTTAGTGTATAAAATGAAGAGCAAAGAGCTTTGTGGAACACCAGATGTCAATCTATGACATTCAACACTGGCTTAGTGTATAAAATGAAGAGCAAGGAGCTTTGTGGAACACCAGATGTCAATCTATAACACTAGAGAGTGGCTTAGTGTATAAAATGAAGAGCAAGGAGCTTTGTGGAACACCAGATGTCAATCTATGACATTCAACACTGGCTTAGTGTATCAAATGAAGAGCAAGGAGCTTTGTGGAACACCAGATGTCAATCTATGACACTAGAGAGTGGCTTAGTGTATTAAATGAAGAGCAAGGAGCTTTGTGGAACACTAGATGTCAATCTATGACACTAGAGAGTGGTTTAGTATATCGAAGAGCAAAGAGGCTTGTGGAACACCTGATGTCAATCTATGACATTAGAGAGTGGCTTAGTGTATTAAATGAAGAGCAAGGAGCTTTGTGGAACACCAGAACATGGATCAGTTGCTCCAGATTTTCCATTGATAGAAAATTTGTATCCAGTTGAAAAAGTAGGACTTGAACCATAATAAGGCTGTATTGTGAACATTGAGATGATATTTGATGCTAAGACAATCTGATGCAAGTTTGTTTGACGCCAATAAAAGCTGTAAAATATCATCAGGTCTATGAAGAATCAAGCCTAAAATGTGACTGTGTTTGTAATGTGTTGAATTTCGAATAAGTATGGAACTTTAAAACTGAATAAATTGTGCATTAAAATTTTGTTGCAGACAAGCCAACAAGGTCTTTGTGAAAGGTCACTTCGATCTTTTTTTCCATGTCAGTGTTAAACTTGAAAGGCCAGCTTCTACAGCTTACTTATAATTGATCCAGACATCACAGCACTGTCCTGAGAAAGTAAACATTTTAGCAACCAACCATTCCTTATTAAACAAAAGAAAGGGTCCAAGGGGCAGTCTTGTAAGTAGCACAGAAAACTATTTTGTAACAATTACATGCGGCCCTGTTTGCACTGCTGTGGTGCAGTGTGGGGTGGTTCGAGTGATGGAAGCTTGGCAGGGCTGGCACATCTCCAGAGGGGAGCTTTTGAGTTAATATCAGTATGGAGGGAGGGCAGGGGGAGTTTGGCTGGTGGGTTAAAAATGTTGACTATTAATGACCGAATCTGTTTGAGAAGGGCCAAATTAATGTACAGTATGGCCAATAATGATGCTCCTGGGTGTTTGCAGTCGCTGTTCAAGTGTGGGCTGCCCGGGGGTGCTCCCCACATGCAATCAATGTCTGCCAGACATTACAAAATTTCCAAGCCAGGTGGGGAATTATTTTTGATAAGTAATTTTCCATTACTCTGGAACTTTGCTCTGGAATGGTATTCCAGTTGGGGTTGGAGATGCCAGCTCTGTTTCCTTTTTCCAGACCTGGTGTGTGTGGTGGCTTTGGGGATGCGGCGGGGGTTGGTGAGTTCCTTTGAATGAGGGCCTCAAGGTAGATTAGTTCTTAGCTAATTGAGTTACCCTTTTTAAATAAAGTAATAATAATAATAATAATAATAATAATAATAATAATAATAATAATAATAATAATAATAATAAAAATAGGAACCCATGTCAAATAGTCATGTTCAAAGGGAAGTTGATGTGCATTGTATTTCTCAGATTCTAGGCTGTCAGAATCTGATGAAAGAAACGATTATCTTGGGGAAAATTTAGGAACCAATGAGTACAACTGTTCAGTTTAAATTAAGGTGTACACTGTGGAAGTGAAGAGAATTTAAAGTGACAACCTTGGTTGAATTTATTTAGTCAAGATTTCCTGTGAGAGGGACAAGATTGGCTCTATAAAAAAAAGAATAGTGCTTTCCTCAATAAACAAGAGAAAGGGACCAGGTGGCTGTCTTGAAAGAAAAGATAGGCTTTAGTGCTAGGATGCACAATTTCTGAAAGATAACAGCATTAAGTAAACAAATCCAAGGAAACAGATGGGGACAGCCCAAAGATGGAAGTCCAGAAAGAAATGAAGTGTTCAGAATAGTAGGTCAGAGGAAGATCAACATATACACATGGAGGTGTGGAGATGTGTGATACATGGAAGCAAAGCTAGGTGATGCAAATCAGATGTGGACATTGTGCTTTTTTCACCACTTGTTACTATATCAATGAATCCAAAATAAAATGCTACTATAGAAATTATGTTAACATAAATTTGTTCAAATTGAACTTAACACTTACTTTTTTGTTTTTGATAAAATTGTTATTTTCTTATATAAGGGGACTCATCTTGCCTTATTTCTTCTCAATAGTTTTGCTCACTTCTCTGTTGATGTTTCTTCTATCCATTCACACCAGGTCATAAAATCAAGGGAGATTCCGCTAGATAACAACTGCTAAATCTATTAACTAACCCTCTTTGCTAAGAGTGGTAATATTACAGTGCTTATGAGTGAATCAGATGAGTGTTTGAGGTTGAAAATGTGAATAGAATCTAGGGGGTTTGATGAGTGTTTGAGGTTGAAAATGTGAATAGAATCTAGGGGGTTTGATGAGTGTTTGAGGTTGAGGAAGTTTGATGCATATAGATTTCCAGGTCAGTCAAAAGAATTCTCTAAGAATAGTCAGGTTGCCACCTATTGATTTCCATTTTCAGGAGGTTATAATACTGCTTCCAAAAGAGAGATTCAGGCAGCTTGCTTTTTTCACCTACAAGGAGGGCAGTAGTGACAGAAAAAAAATTTAATGACCTTTTTTTTTGTTTTATTATAAGTGAGGTTTGGACCAGTTCAAACGATGTGGGTTCGAATTGAAAGTTGTCGTGTAGTTAAGACAGTGAATTAAAGAGTTCTTTGTGAAGACAGAAATTCCACCTCCACAGGAGTAATAATAACTTGAGTATATCTGATCATTTTTAGTTGGTCTCTCCTTTTTATCTCACCTCCACCAAAGGCCTACCAACTGTATTGTGTTCTTCAACAACTTGAAAGCCATCATTGACCACCTTTGATCCCTTTTTTACTTCAAACACCTCATCACACAGTCTGCATTTGGTTTCCAATAAGATAATTCATTAACATTTTGTTGTATTTGTATACCTATATTATTCTTTTTTTAAGGTGGCAGGGTACAGTTTCATAAATTGGCCCTGGCAATTTTCTTAACTTAAGGCAATGGTGTGACTTTTGCAGCTATTATTGTTTACTAATTAAAGACATGGATATATTTGTGAACTAAGTGTTTTGGGATTATGTTATTCTTGAAATTGATGTCAGGCATGTACACCTTACATAGTTACTCTGCAATATGTTGATAGTAGATGCCAATAGTCCATGAGAAAGAAGAGCTAGCCTCCCATAGAGGTAAACACATGCCTGTGGGACAAGTATAATATCTCAAAAATGACTTGGATGGCAACTATTTTCAATTCCATCAGCCTGTTTAGTACACATTGTTTTGCAGAATTGTCATCTAGGAAAAGGACATGTGTTTTCACTATGAGCACCACATGGGGTCAAAACTGACCTTCGGACATGAAAATTGCAGGTATAAATTTGGGGTTGGGGTGCATAAACTTCTTCTGCTATGAACTGCCACTGACTAACTTCTCTGATCATGTGAATAATATTTTTATGCTTTGTTTTAATATTTGTATTTAAAAATATGGACCGTCATGTCCTCACCTGTCTATATAATATTTTATGATTTTTTTTGTACTAGGTCACTGATTTACGTCAATAAATTTGTATACATACATTTCCAGTCCACAATAGACTGGTTGCACTGGTGGAACAGTTTCAGCCTCCAGTAGACTGGTTTCCACTGGTTTCTGTAATGTGGTAATACAATGCATACTAATACTGTTTAAAAAATGCATACAAATACTGTTTAAAAAAGAGTATTTTTTCAAAATGGTATGTGTTGGTAGATGGCCTTTAAAATGGCATTCCAGTCCTACTGCTAATAGAATCACAAGTATGCATTATTTTTAGATTATTAATAAACCAAAATCATAGGGAGATATTTATGAATCCATGAATATGACTTTAGAACATGTGCATATAAAAACATTCATAAAGAAAACACAATTTTAATATGCAGTCAAGTCTTATGATTGGACTGTAACACTACTTTTACATCAAATTATCTACTCTGAAATTGTTTAATTATATCCAGCTGAATTGCTAAATTATTAACAAAGGTACTATTTGCACCTGTACAAAAAAAATATTCATAAAAATGCATATGTAGATAATATCCTGCAAAAATTAACTCCCAAAATATAAAACAAACACCAAACATAAAAATGAATCCATATATTGAAAAGCAACAACTCCTTGTATGCTTTTGTGAATACACATTACATTTTTCCTTCTTGTGACATTGTTTCTTTCTGCTGTCATGCACTTTAACTTACCACCAGCATCCAGAATGACAAATATAAAAAATCCAAAAAACTTTTGAGCAAAATCTTCATTTAAGTTACTCAATATTTTCTCTAATTCAAGTCAATGTTTGACACACTATGATGAGTACAAAATGACATGAATACACAGAAAGTGGGACAATTATTGTGAAAGATACTGACACAGTGCAATAGGCCTAAATTGTCAGCAGACAATACTGCATGCTAAAAAAACTTTCAGTGTAATGGATAACATTATGAGATTTGCTGACATAAAGCACACAGGGAAAACTTGACAATTTTACTGTCCTGTAATAAAAGCCAGTTGAAAATAGATCAAATACATTTTTAGATCTTATTAATTTAGGCACATATTCAAAGTTTAATCAAAGTCAAGCCAGAAATATGGCTTCCAGAGTGGTAATAAGATTAACTAATCAGATGCGGAATCATCTCATTGATCTTGCCTATTATTGGACTGATTTGAGATTTTAATGATGTAAACCATTATTCAAAGTATGACTTTTGAGCTAATAATAATTAAAAAAAAGCAAGAAAAATTTAGATGGTAAGAAAAAAATATTACCTTTTAAAAACCGAATCTGTTTAAGAAAAAACAAATTAATGTACAGGATAGCCAATAATAGTGCTTCTGAAAATTTACAATCACTATTCAAGTATAGGCTACCTGGAAATACTCCCCACATGTGATCAATGTCTACCAAACATTCACAAAATTTCCAAACCAAATAAGGAATTATTTTAAAAAAGTTTCCAATACTCAGGAACTTTGCTCTGGATTAGTATTCCAGTTAGAAATGCCCACTCTATTTCCTTTTTCCAAACCCAGTATATCCAGTGGCTTCAGAGATGCAGCAAAAATAAGTAAATTCCTTTGTATGAGAGCCTCAAGGTAGATAAGTTTTTAGCTAATTGTGTTACTTTCTTCAAATAAAATAATAATAATAATAATAATAATAATAATAATAATAATAATAATAATAATAATAATAATAATGTTGTTGTTGTTGGGCTTAACGCCATTTTTCAGCACACGATAGGCTATTCATGGCGGCCAGTATTAATGGTGGAGGAAGAAACCGGTAAATCACCGGAAAGCTGGCAAGCTTTCTCACATATCAATATAATAATTATAATTATAATAAATCAGCTTTGCTGTAGATCAGGTTTGGGAAAAGTAACTACTCCAATATTGGTAAATGTATTAGTGTACATATTTATTTTTTTATTTATTATAAAAATGTATATTTGTTTGGTGTAAAGGGAATTTAAATACAAAAAAGTTTTGAAAAAGCATAACAGTGACTTTTCCTACCTGAATCAAGTATTTATTCAGTCAGGTATTTATTCAGTCAGGTACTTATTCAGTCAGGTAACTTCGTCTCACCTACAGCATAATCATTGTGAAGTAAAGCAAGATGATAATGAGACCCTACCTATAAGATTACCAAGGCTTTATGACACTTTTACATGGATCTCTTACTTGATTACAGGTTATATGTTTGTACCAAATGCCCTCATAGAAAATGACACTCAAAATAGACAAAATTATTGTACCCATGTAGTATTAACTTCCTGATGTGTATTGACTTACAGGCAAATAATAGCACCTCCCATATGATTTTTGGAAGATTATCAGATGTATATTGAGAGCGGAATCATACTGTGTCTGTTTAATTTTCAACCCAAATTAATTTAAGTAGAGTGTTCTCCCCTTGAAATGGCTTTTCCTCTTATGATGACACTACACCAAGCTTTTGTACCTCATCAGCATTGCTCTTATGACTGTATACTGCATCTAGGGTTTTATCCCCTATCATCCAATAATATACCCTTATGAGGACAATGTGTACAAGACAATGTTTTGGACCCCATCACCAGACCAACACCTTGTAAGGACAATGTGTATAAGACCAATGTTTTTGTCCCCCATCACCAGAGATAATGTGGATAAGACCAATGTTTTAGACTCTCATCACCAGAGACCATCCTCATATGAGGACAATGCACTGCACCAAGATGTTTTTTATTCTATAACATACTGCAGCTATTAAAAATATAAAAATCTCATAAATAATATAACTTTAATAACCTTCACCTGTAAGCATTTGACTTGATACTGTTATATATGCACTGTTATTCTGTCACAATCTGAACTCCAGCCATTTTGAACTATATTTTTTACCATCCATAAAATGGAAAATTTTCCATACTATACATGTGTGCATGTACATTTTGTGTATGTACATATGTGTATATTCATGTATGTACATATGTGTATGTACATGGTTGTGTATGTACATGTGTGTATAATGTGTGCATATTGTGTACAATGGTGTGTACATGTGTGTGCATGTACATGTGTATGTATGTACATGTCTGTATATTTGCATGTGTGTATGTACATGTGTGTGTATGTACATGTGTGTATGCAGATGTGTGTGTATGTACATGTGTGGGTATGTACATGTGTGTATGTACATGTATATGTACATGTGTGTATGTACATGTGTGTGTATGTAGAAGTGTGTATGTACATGTGTTTGTATGCACATGTGTTTGTATGTACATGTGTGTATGTACATGTGGGTATGTATATGTGTGGGTATGTACATGTGTATATGTAAATGTGTGTAAGTACATCTGTGTGTATGTACAAGTGTGTATGTTCATGGGTGTGTACATGTGTATATTGTGTGTGTATGTACAAGGGTGTGTACATGTACATGTGTGCATGTGTACATATGTATGTATGTATGTACATGTGTATGTATATAAATGTCTGTGTATGTACATGTGTGTGCATGTACATGTGTATATGTAGATGTATGTGTATGTATATGTGTTTGTATGTACATGTGTGTATTTACATGTGTATACATGTGTGTATACTTGTACTTGTGTGTATGGACACATGTATTTCCATATGTCTACATTGTGTATGTACATGTGTGTACATACATGTGTGCATGCCTCTATATGTATATAATGTAAATGTATGTATGTATGTATGTATATATATATATATATATATATATATATATATATATATGTGTGTGTGTGTGTACATGTGTGTACATGTGTTTATGTATATTTGTGTACAAATGTGCCTATGTATATGTGTGCATAAACATGTGTGTATGTACAATGTGTGTATATGTAAATATACATGTGTGTGCATGTACTAGTGTTTTTGTGTGATTGAGATTTTTTTAACTATCTTTAACAATTTTTCAGTCATATCACTACAATGTCTGCAGTGTGACTGTTTATAGTGATGTCTAGCACTGGGGCATCATGTTGCAGACATGTGGCATGATGTCCCACTCAGTCACATTATCCTGACACCAAGCCAACCAGTTCTAACACTAACTTGTTAATGCTGAACGCCAAGTGAGGGCAGCTATTAGTTCCAGTTTTAAAGTTTTTGGTATGAGTTGTCTGGGGTTTGAATCCATGACCTCCTGCATCTAAGGTGGATGCTCTAACCACTGGGCTACCAGGACAGTCATGTTCATGTAAATGTCACTGGTGTTTCTCTTGACACAAGTGGGGGCCGAGTGGTCTAAAGCGCTGACCGTTAAGGATCACTGCCATCTCACCTCTGTCTGCATGAGTTCAAGTCCAGACTTGGAAAGCCTGCCAGTAGCTTCTCGTGGGTCGGTGGTTCTTTCCTGGGTTTTCCAGGGTTCTTCCTCCACCATTAATACTGGCCACCATGGATAGCTTATCTTGTGCTGAAAATGGCGTTAAACCCTACAACAACAGCAACAACTTGACACAAGTATCACCAATATTGATTTTGATACAAGTGTAATAAGTGTTCATCTTGATGCAATTGTCATTGATGTTCACATTGATACAAGTGTAATAGGTGTCCATCTTGATGCAATTGTCATTGATGTTCACATTGATACAAGTGTAATAGGTGTCCATCTTGATGCAATTGTCATTGATGTTCACATTGATACAAGTGTAATAGGTGTTCATCTTGATGCAATTGCCATTGATGTTCACATTGATACAAGTGTAATAGGTGTCCATCTTGATGCAATTGTCATTGATGTTCACATTGATACAAGTGTAATAGGTGTTCATCTTGATGCAATTGTCATTGATGTTCACATTGATACAAGTGTAATAGGTGTCCATCTTGATGCAATTGTCATTGATGTTCACATTGATACAAGTGTAATAGGTGTCCATCTTGATGCAATTGTCATTGATGTTCACATTGATACAAGTGTAATAGGTGTCCATCTTGATACAAGTGTCATTGGTGTTCATCTTGATATAAGTGTAATAGGTGTTCATCTTGATGTGTCTTCATGCAAGTGTCATTGGTATTCATCTTGATACAAGTGTTTTCATCTTGATATAAGTGTAATAGGTGTTCATCTTGATGTGTCTTCATGCAAGTGTCAATGGTGTCCATCTTTGCACAGACTGAAGAATGGATGCTACTGTGATACAAATGTACCTGAAGTCTTCTTGTTGAATTCTTCTCAGCACTGAAAATGATCTTTCTGCATCTGTGTTGCTGTGAGTGTCAAATATGCAAGTGTCATTGATGTTCACCTTTGCACTGACTGGAGAATGAATAATACTGTTTTATGTCTATATGTCCAATGCTGCATGTGCTTCACAAATTCAGTCTCAACAACCAAGAGGTTAAAATTTGCTTACCTCACAGATGGGCATTCCTTTCCCAAGTCAAACATACAGTGGACACATATTCCTTAAAAAAGTTAATCATACTTCTCCACTATTTCAACAGATGAAAGAAAATGTTTTTCATTGTATACATGGATGAAAACTGGACCCACTATTTCAAATGTTACAGCTAATCATGTTTAATTGACTTAAAAAGTTACATTTAAGGTAAGCAATTTTATTTTTTTAACATGTTTCTCATTTGCCTGGGGATCTGAGTGGCCAAGTGGTCTAAAGCATTCTCTGTTACAGATCAATACCATCTCACCTCTGTCTGCATGGGTTCAAGTCTTGGATTCAGCCAATGTGGGTATGTGAAAAAGCTTGCCAGTATCTTCTCATGG
Source organism: Potamilus streckersoni (assembly GCA_016746295.1). Classification (NCBI taxonomy): domain Eukaryota; kingdom Metazoa; phylum Mollusca; class Bivalvia; order Unionida; family Unionidae; genus Potamilus; species Potamilus streckersoni. The sequence continues at coordinate 777,652 of JAEAOA010001394.1, forward strand.
GTCAGTGGCTCTTTCTAGGGTTCTCCTGGGTTCTTACACCACCATTAATACTGGCCAACATGTATAGCCTAATGTGTGCTGAAAAAAGACATTAATCACAACAACAACGACAGCTCTCATTTACCTAATTTGAATTAACTAAATTGTTCCACTTCCTGTACTTTAAATATTCAAAATTAACCTAATGGACTTGCAACACAAACCCACCCTTGTTATTGTCATTCATGTGAGTGCCTTCTAATCACCTCTTGACTGTTACCTGTAGTGTGGTAGATGTCATGAACATGAAAGTATGACAAACAAGAAAAGAAACAAGAAAATAAAACACAAAACACATGTAGGGGTAATAAAAACTAAGTAAATGACAGGTGTGTACAGGTGAACCAGTCTCTTTGAAATCAATCCTGGTCTGATTTATATACAGGTGGAAAAAAGACAAGGTAAATCTCTTGACAGTTGACAAAATGCTTGGAAAGCCAAAAATAACTTTTAATGAATCATTGAATATTGTGTTACAATATTTTTGTGTGTACATAAAAAAGCAGTACAGTGTCTGAAATTTAATATTGGTTTCTTCATTCCATTTGTACCCTTGGCCTATTACAAGCAAAGATTTTGTATTTGCTCATTAAGTAATAATGTGACCTTGTTCTGGCAAATGAATCTAGATCTATTAGTTGAGGTGTCTGTCATATTTGCAAATTCAATGCAGCAAATGCAAATGAAAGGAAATGTATTTGCACATGTTGCCAAGTCTTCAATATGAATCTGTAGGACAGTCATAATGCTCTGCTGACCTGGTTTGCAAAGTCTTCAATACACATGGAGTACACAGTCATAATGCTCTGCTGACCTGGTTTGCAAAGTCTTACACAGTCATAATGCTCTGCTGACCTGGTTTGCAAAGTCTTCAATACACATGGAGTACACAGTCATAATGCTCTGCTGACCTGGTTTGCAAAGTCTTCAATACACATGGAGTACACAGTCATAATGCTCTGCTGACCTGGTTTGCAAAGTCTTCAATACACATGGAGTACACAGTCATAATGCTCTGCTGACCTGGTTTGCAAAGTCTTCAATACACATGGAGAACACAGTCATAATGCTCTGCTGACCTGAGTTGCAAAGTCTTCAATGCAGACCTGGAGTACACAATCATAATGCTCTGCTGACCTGAGTTGCAAAGTCTTCAATACACATGGAGTAGTACACAGTCATAATGCTCTGCTGACCTGAGTTGCAAAGTCTTCAATACACATGGAGTAGTACACAGTCATAATGCTCTGCTGACCTGAGTTGCAAAGTCTTCAATACACATGGAGTACCCAGTCATAATGCTCTGTTGACCTATGTTGCAAAGTCTTCAATGCAGACCTGGAGTACACAGTCATAATGCTCTGTTTACCTGGGTTGCAAAGTCTTCAATGCAGACCTGGAGTACACAATCATAATGCTCTGCTGACCTGGGTTGCAAAGTCTTCAATACACATGGAGTACACAGTCATAATGCTCTGCTGACCTGCGTTCAATTCACATGCAAGGATAAGACATCATCCACATCACATCAGAAATTTTCTGTGGTTTTGTGGTTACATCCACTTGAAATAATCAAGACCATCATTTGTTCAGCCATTTAGACAGCATTACAAGCCATTTCGACAGCATTATGTTGTTAAATCCTTTTGTAAAATTGGCATAGTATAAATGAAGTTCCTTCACATTTTATTTCTCCACTTTTCCCTTATTGGATATCTATTTTTGGTATCACCTTTTTCAGAAAAAATATGACACAGTGAGCAGCTTCCTCCATGACTGGCAGTGTTGGTGGCATAATGTTTAAGTTTCATTGCAAGCTCACAACTACAAAAACAATGTATGCAGTATTCTTTGAAACCCATTTTACTGAACTACTTTTATCAAATCTAGAAAATAATATACCAGTAATTTATGGGCATAATACACATGGAAACATCCATGTATAAAAAACAACAACTCTACTGTGACAATAGATCAATCCATTTAAAATATGGGGTTTCCAGGTGTACACATGCCATACACTTTTAACAACACGATTTCACATGGAAAAAAATGAGATATGCTGCACAACACAACTAAAGTACACCATAAATGTCACATGGTTTAATAGTCCTTAGTGTAGATAACTGACATTTGTGCAGAAAATGTTTTCTTTTTTCCCATCAGTGACCTTGACCTTTCACGTTTTGACTTCTAAATAAATCTGCTTCATTCTTGCCAAAAGTACAAGCTATCCTCAACTTTTGGTTGAGGTCTGTGATGTAGAATTAATGATATTGTATGATGTGGAATTAATGATATTGTTTGATGTGGAATTAATTATATTGTTTGAAGTGGAATTGATGATATTGCTTGATGTTGAATTTTTGATATTGTTTGATGTGGAATTAATTATATTGTTTGATGTGGAATCAATGATATTGTTTGATGCATAATTAATGATATTGTTTAAGGTAGAATTAATGATATTGTCTGATGTAGAATTAATGATATTGTTTGAGGTAGAATTAATAATATTATTTGAATTGAAATTAATGATATTGTTTGATGTGGAATTAATGATATTGTTTGATGTTGAATTTTTGATATTGTTTGATGTGGAATCAATGATATTGTTTGATGCAGAATTAATGATATTGTTTGATGTAGAATTATTGATATTGTTTGAGGTAGAATTATTGATATTGTTTAAATTGAAAGTTATGATATTGTTTGATATGGAATTAATAATACTTTTTGATGTGGAATTAATGATATTGTTTGATGTGGAATTAATGATATTGCTTGATTTGGACTTATTGATATTGTCTGATATAGAATTATTGATATAGTTTGATATGGAATTAATGATATTGTTTGGAAACAATGTTTCTTCTTGAGCATCACATTTGATATAATGATCCCATAATCAATCAATAGGCATTTTCCCAAATGTAAGTCATCCACATGTTTGATCATGTTATGTGTAAGTCATCCACATGTTTGATCATGTTATGTGTAAGTCATCCACATGTTTGATCACTTTATGTGCAAGTCATCCATGTGTTTGATCATGTTATGTATAAGTCATCCACATGTTTGATCATGTTATGTGTAAATCATCTACATATTTGATCATGTTATGTGTAAGTCATCTACATGTTTGATCATGTTATGTGTAAATCATCTACATATTTGATCATGTTATGTGTAAGTCATATACATGTTTGATCATGTTATGTGTAAATCATCTACATATTTGATCATGTTATGTGTAAGTCATCTACATGTTTGATCATGTTATGTGTAAGTCATCTACATGTTTGATCATGCTATGTGTAAGTCATCTATGTGTTGGATCATATTATGTGTAAGTCATCTACATCTTTGATCATGTTATGTGTAAGTCATCCATATGTTTGATCATGTAATGTATAAGTCATATACATGTTTGATCATGTTATGTATAAGTCATCTACATGTTTGATCATGTTATGTGTAAGTCATCTACATGTTTGATCATGTTATGTGTAAGTCATCTACATGTTTGATCATGTTATGTGCAAGTCATCCATGTGTTTGATCATGTTATGTATAAGTCATCCACATGTTTGATCATGTTATGTGTAAATCATCTACATATTTGATCATGTTATGTGTAAGTCATCTACATCTTTGATCATGTTATGTGTAAGTCATCCATATGTTTGATCATGTAATGTATAAGTCATATACATGTTTGATCATGTTATGTGTAAGTCATCTACATGTTTGATCATATTATGTGTAAGTCATCCATATGTTTGATCATGTAATGTATAAGTCATATACATGTTTGATCATGTTATGTATAAGTCATCTACATGTTTGATCATGTTATGTGTAAATCATCTACATATTTGATCATGTTATGTGTAAGTCATCTACATGTTTGATCATGTTATGTGTAAGTCATCTACATGTTTGATCATGCTATGTGTAAGTCATCTATGTGTTGGATCATATTATGTGTAAGTCATCTACATGTTTGATCATGTTATGTGTAAGTCATCCATATGTTTGATCATGTAATGTATAAGTCATATACATGTTTGATCATGTAATGTATAAGTCATATACATGTTTGATCATATTATGTGTAAATCATCTACATGTTTGATCATGTTATGTGTAAGTCATCTACATGTTTAATCATGCTATGTGTAAGTCATCTATGTGTTGGATCATATTATGTGTAAGTCATCTATCTGTTGGATCATGTAATGTGTAAGTCATCTACATCTTTGACCATTTTATGTGTAAGTTATCCATAGGTTTGATCACTTTATGTGCAAGTCATCCATGTGTTTGATCATGTTATGTGTAAGTCATCCACATGTTTGATCATGTTACATGTAAGTCATCTACATGTTTGATCATGTTATGTGTAAGTCATCTACATGTTTGATCATGTTATGTGATGCAGAAATGATGTCATTATAAATAAACAAATTTTTTTCATTTAGTAAGTGTGAGCTATCATTTGACCATTTGACTCCAAAATTATCCTGATTTCTCATCCCAATTGCAAGCCACTGACTGACTTTGGTAACCAGAGATTGTGAACTGTGCAGAAACCATTGGGGTTTTTACAGTCTCAGGGACTCTTTAAGTGACTCAGACCTTTAGCCTTTCAAGCCCAAAATTGATTGGGTTCTTAGTTACCTGAAGTGTAAGTTTTGCATGAAGTTTGGTAACCGTAGATGGTGGCCAACTGAGTTAGTATTCAGAAACAATTTTTCTTCTTTCAAGTAAACTGACCATGACCTTTGACCTTTTCTTCCCAAAATAGATAATGTTTATACAGCAAATGATGCAAAAGATCTCTGGCTTTCAAAAACTGTAACACAACATTGTTGATGATACTTATATATTGCTGGTGAAAAGCTGATTACAAAGCTTTTCATTTACAGGTGAGACAATAATTTACTTTTGTCATAATGTTGTATTATATGGCTGTCTCTATGCTTACAAGAGTACTGTCAATTATGTGTTATCTGTCTATCTATACTTACAAGAGTACTGTCAATGGCATATTATGTGTCTGTCTCCATACTTACATGAGTACTATCAATGGTATATTATCTATCTCTATGCTTAAAAGAGTAATATCAATAGAATATGTCTGTTGCTGTCTTTAGAAGAGTACTGTCGTTGGTATATTATATATCTTTTTGATAGTCTTCTCTGTAAGCACTAGTATGACATAGTTGAGATTACTGATCAAAAGTCCTCCATGACCTTGATATTTAGTCACAATGCTGTCTTGAACTCAACTTACTGTGAAGAAATATTTATTTTCTTACTAGTCTGATCATAAGCTACAACACTGATCCTTAGATTTCTAAATCTGAAGGTTATTTTTTCTCCTTAACCATATTCAATGTTTAGTCAAGGAACTTATTCATCCAATAATACAAAAAAGTCACTGTGCAAAATCTAGCTTTCTCTGAGCCCAAAGACCTTCAAACTTATGCCTCTTCTTTTACCTTAGTGCAAATCCTTAACAAGGTCAAGTTATGTGGTCTATAATTACAGTTAATATGATGCAAAATATAACTGCTTGTAGTCAATGACCTTGACATAAAATAATTAATGACCTTGACCTTTAATATTTTGAAGCAGAACTTGATTTCTTGGGCCAGGGCTTTGATGTAGAGGTAATGTGTTATTGCATGGAAACCGTGTTTCTTGTTTTAGTCTATATGAATCTGATATTCAGCATTCTGACTCCCAAATCAATGGGGTTTTTTCCTTATGTGAAGTGCAAGCCAAAAATAAAACTTAAAACTGAAGTTACCATGTGGAAATAAAAGAAAACCCCAAAATGGACATAAATACATCATATATATATATATATATATATATATATATATATATATATATATATATATATATATATATATTTATATATATATATATATATATATAATAATACTAATAATAATAATAAATAATTTGAATAAATAAAATTCCAGCTAAAATGAGATACTGGACACAAGATCTTACAGCACAAATGAAAAGTTTCCAGAAAAGCAAGATTATATTATCTTCTACTTGACCTAAGATCACAATTAGCATTTCCCAAAAGAAAAAAAAATCTATTACTATCTAAAAGGTTTCTAATGCTTACAAAATAAAATCTAAGTTATAATTAGAATAAAAAATGTGGTAAACTCAATATCCATGACTGAGGCCAAGATAATAATCATAATAGTTAACCCATATTCATAAGAAAACATTTGCTATGTATTAGTTTTCAGAATTTTAGAAAAATCAACTAGAAACTGAACTTGATTTTGGTTGTAAAAGGTTGCCCCCACTGTAAGGTTTTGATAGTGGGGAATTTGGTGTGGAGTGCTTCCAATATTTATTTAAATTATTGTAGATGTCACACCAAGGCTTGATTTTAGTGAAAGTTAGATGTACAACTCCGAGCCCCCAGTCTACAATGCTGATGAGTAAAAGATTTAAGATAAAAAAAGAGTGAAGTTCAAAAATAACAATTTAATAATGATTAAATGGGCAATAATTAAAAATTTTCCAAATACGCTTCTTCTGCTTGACCCTTTACTAGCCTATCACATCATTTGATTCATAGTGTGAGAGATTCCACCTGTCCTTGTGTTCTATTCATCTGTGTATTCTTCTCTATCTCCTAATTCCCTCACATCTTCTCTGACTCCCTCTAAGTTTCTTCTCCTCCTCTTCCTCCTCTATTTCCTCCTCTAGACCACTTTTGTCCTCCTCCCCTTCTTCCCTCTTTCCTATTTCGACTCCTTATTGTCAACTCTGACTGCACTGTCAGTCTCACTTTCATCTCCATCTTAAAGACTCAGGACTACAAAATTTGCACCAGAATTTCTATCCCAGAGAAAGCAAAGTTCTATCCCACAGAAAGCTTCCTGTGAAAACACAAGGATGGTACAATATTTAACTCAGTGCTCATATCTCACACTACACACAGCCTATTATCAGATAAAGCTATTAAATTTCACTGGTCATGCATTCATTCACACCAAAATAGGTATACATTCTTGTATGGCAAAACACAACATATAATCACATCATAATAAAGACATGGTATTAATTACTCATATACAACAGCAATAAATTGCTTCACATCAGTGCATACTCATGATTCCATTACACAAACCAATAACACAATAATCAGATGCATCTCTTTACATCACAACTCATACAAAATATACAAATATTCAAATATCTATGCTCTGATATATATTATTGCAATTAATCTTGCATACTTCAATCATTTTCCTAAACTCCAATTCAAATATGCATAAACTCTAACACATTACTAAAGGTACTGGTTACTACGAAGTAAACTACCAGCCTATTACATCAACTCTGATGAACTAGCAATCTACATAATTCTCTATGTAAACTCAAATTCATGCCTCAAATATGCATATAAATCAAACACAACAGAGGTAATTCTACATACTTAAACAATTAAATAATTAAGTATACATACTACCAATAATTACAATTATGATGCATATAAATGAAACATAACAAAGGTAAATCTACATACTTAAAACATCCTAGTAATTAAGTATACATTCTACCAATAATTACAATTATGATACTGTAATATTTTGCTAAAATCAAGCAAATATCATATTGACCATGCCAAAGCTTTTCCTTCTCTTACAAGTCTGGTCCTAAGATTCCCGCCAAATTACGAGTGGAATTCTTGGAGTCTACTTAATTCTTATAAAAATGGCAAGATGCACTTTTAATAATCTTCCCAGATATACTGATAAATTTGCTGCACATTTAAGCTATAGTTTTGATTTAAGATTTAATCCAACCCTCTATCTTAATTCCCACTTGAACAAAGCTGACAATGTCTTCTCGCTTGTCTGTCTACGTGGCAGTTGAGAACATTCCCTATTCATCCTGCATGTTTATGATCCCTGGACCAATATTTAATGCCTGGGTGGGAGGACTACAAGCCCTTTGACAGCTATTTTGTAATCTATTTTATAATTGATTAACATGCTTGCATCGATATTTACACATCAACCATAGTAATAATATCCCAGTTTATACATTTTCTGATACCTGGACTCTTCGATCATAACATTGGTCAAAATCAAGTCCAACATGCAATTTTTTATAGCATATAATGAAATTAAAAAAGAAAAAAGACTAACAAGCTGCAAATTAAATATACATAACAACAATTAATGTGCATACATAACAATAAGTAATGTAAATACATAATAATTAATGTATATACATAACAATAATTAATGTATATGCTGGTACATAGCAATAATTAATGTATATACATAACAATAATAAATGTATATAAATAGCAATAATTAATGTATATACATAACAATAATAAATGTATATAAATAACAATAATTAATGTATATACATAACAATAATAAATGTATATAAATAACAATAATTAATGTATATACAAAACACTAATTTAAATTATTCCACTCTTCTAAAAAAATGGGAAAAATATTCAAATTCTAAATATTATTCTTATGTTGTTAATCAATTTATTTATACCTACAAATTTAAAGTGAATTAATTTTCTTCTCCGTAAATAAATCATTTTAACTATTGTGAGCACATCTCTGCCAGTGAATTATATCCAGTAAGGTATACCTTTAGCAACCACAATGATGTTATCTACCAGTACCTCCTGCATAGGTCATTTATTCAGGCAGCAAAAAAAAAACTGCTTCTTAGCTACTGCCACCAAATCAAATTCATCATACACTTCTAACACAACATACTTAGAGCCAGTCTACAAAATACAACAAAAAATATTTTAATTTCATCAAGTACTTGTAAATAGAGACTCAGTGACGTTTCTGCAACTAAGAGTTTCACAGGTATCCTTAACTAGGTATGCTGTATCCTCTATTTTTATGAACAAATGTTTTTGCAAATTTAGTAAAAATATAAATAGAAATTTATAAAAGCCTTTATGCTAATTGATGCTTTCTTGCATAATCAAAGTAGGACTGTAAATCATTTTACTTAACTTTATATGCTTGTCATGTTCACATTTGAAAATTATTTTCATTTTGTATACTGACACAAAAACTAACATAAAACTGATTAATAATTTTATTCATGATGGCTGTCACTGGTTTCTCAGGAATATACAACAAGGTTTTGTCTCACATGCAAACATACTACCTGTAAACTACGCTTCACAAATTATTACTTGGGTACATACTCATAACTATAAGCACATGATGACATTTTCATAAACTCTGTTACATGTCTTAACATATTAGAGTTAGTTCCCTTTGTCTAGTTTTCAATTTGGGGGTGAACTGTCAACAATAGGGGGTGTAATTTTTCTTCCAAAATAGTCATGATGAAAAAAATATGTTTTTTTTTCTGATTTGATCCACAGAGTCAATAGGAAGTGAGAGATCCAGTAGTAAGTTTCAAGAAAATCAATTTAGGCATATAGCATCATCTGATTCCCAATCATCAGGCATCTAGTAGTAAGTATTCACAATCATGGGCTTACTGGTATTGATAAATGTGGGTTTGGTAGAAGATATTTTTAACAAGTTTTGACAAAAGACAAGTGCAAGTATTGCCATATATAAATTGATTCACATCAGTGCATACTCATAATTCCATTACACAAACCAATAACACAATAATCAGATGCATCTCTTTACATCACAACTCATACAAAATATACAAATATTCAAATGCAAAATGCACAGACCCAGATCTGCCATTGCATAATGTACTGGTAGATCTGGGTCAATGAAGTTTGGGAGTAATCATTACAAAAAACAGACTCTGATATATAGAAGCACATAATATGATGTTGTTGTTTGCAGCTTAACTTGACTTTTAAGTAAGTATATACAGTATATCAAATATAAATCTGGATAAACTAAACAAATGTGGGTCTTTATAATGTAAAAAAATGGCTACATACATGTGTGCAAAAGAAACAACAGTTTAGCCTTTTGTGTTGTTTTCTGTGTTTATTATAAACTAAGTTTTAGAATCACACAGCAAATAATGTAAGATAGTTGCCATGTATGTCATGTCATTCAGCCAATTTATAAGCACTGAAATATTTTTAATTAAACTCTCATAACTGCAATCCTGAACTAATTTATTTTTTGTCTTAGATTTTGCCATTTTTTAATCCATCTGCTCTGCAAACTTGCCAAATTTTATTAGTTACACTAAAATGAAACCTAAAAAAAATAAAGCTTGCCAAATTTCATTGGTTACACTAAAATGAAACATAAAAAACAAAGCTTGCCAAATTTCATTAGTTACACTAAAATGAAACCTAAAAAAAACCAAGGCATACTAAAAAAGTATCCAAGTAACAACTAGATTGATACTATGATCTAGTCCAAATGGTCTTTGGTTATGCAAAAAGTAAAATAAAGACCAATGCATACATGTTGTTCAGATTATGGCCAGTGTCAACAATTGGCTAGTCAGTGGTCTTTACACCTGGATAAAGTAAATTTTTTGTTGTTTTTGTTTAAAAGTTAAATTTTTTGTAACATAGTGCCAGTAGGTGGGTGTGCAAATCAAAAGAGATTAAATGTAATACAATGCCAGTGGGTGGTTGGTTGTGCAAATCAAATGAGGTTATGTTTATTTGCCTATCATCAGTGTTTGATACTGTAAAAGCTAAATGATACTTTTTAACATAAAACATGGTTAGGACACTCACCTTTGACATTACTACTGATAAAGGCCAGCAAAAGAACAATTCTCTCAACCTTAAATTACTTAATTACCAGCTAGTAACTGTATCAGCTCAGGCACATTTAAATAAAGTTACAAATACATGTAAATCAGGTAAATCTACATCAAAATACAAATACATGTAAATCAGGTAAATCTACATCAAAATACAAATACATGTAAATCAGGTAAATTTACATCAAAATACAAATACTTGTAAATCAGGTAAATTTACATCAAAATACAAATACTTGTAAATCAGGTAAATTTACATCAAAATACAAATACTTGTAAATCAGGTAAATTTACATCAAAATACAAATACATGTAAATCAGGTAAATTTACATCAAAATACAAATACATGTAAATCAGGTAAATTTACATCAAAATACAAATACATGTAAATCAGATAAATCTACATCAAAATACAAATACATGTAAATCAGGTAAATTTACATCAAAATACAAATACATGTAAATCAGGTAAATTTACATCAAAATACAAATACTTGTAAATCAGGTAAATCTACATCAAAATACAAATACATGTAAATCAGGTAAATCTACATCAAAATACAAATACTTGTAAATCAGGTAAATCTACATCAAAATACAAATACATGTAAATCAGGTAAATTTACATCAAAATACAAATACTTGTAAATCAGGTAAATCTACATCAAAATACAAATACATGTAAATCAGGTAAATCTACATCAAAATACAAATACTTGTAAATCAGGTAAATCTACATCAAAATACAAATACTTGTAAATCAGGTAAATTTACATCAAAATATAAATTCATGTTTCAAATCAGGTAAATTTACATCAAAATACAAATACATATAAAATCAGGTAAATTTACATAAAAATACAAATATATGTATCAAATCAGGTAAATTTACATACAAATGCAAATGCATGTATCAAATCAGGTAAGTTGGATAAAAATGGAAATACATGTATCAATTCAGGTAATTTACATTAAAATAGAAACAAATGCACGGAAAAAGTAGCCTATATTTAACAATCACCCTATAAATCGTAACAGGATCAATACATTAAACATACAGTAGGCACATTATATCTAAGGGGGCATAACTCATTGTAGTTAATTTTACATGAAATTTAGGAACACCTCAAAACTTTTCCTTGGTTACAATTTGACTCTTGTTCATGAAAAGTTTCAAGTAAATTTGCCTAGACCAGCCCTTCTGTATCCTGACCTTCTCTGAAGCCTACCCACATATTCTGGCCCAGTAAGTCCAATGTAACACTAATAAAACCTCTGTAAAGTGACCACCCCTAATAGCAAACATATCTGTAGGTCATAACAGCATCCAGTTCACAGCAGTCTAACTGCATATAGTATTTTATGTTCCAATGGTAACAAGGGGACCAGCCAACTTAATTTAAAATCCATTATATTTCATCCACAACTTATCTGGCTGATCACAGGGCCCTGTTATGATGATAATCTGTGAAAAAAGCAGTGATCTATAGGAACACTTTAACACTCATCATCAGTGATGGCTAATTTAACCTCCATAATACATCTGGCATATACATCCATCATATGTTAAAAATAGGCTGGGGATTTTCACACAAGTACAAAAGGATAAAAATTCCATTTTATTTACATGGCTGTCAAACACATTATGGATATAATGAGACCAATTTTTTATATATTAAAAACATTAGGGATATGAAGAGACCAATTTTTTATATATTAAAAACATTAGGGATATGAAGAGACCAATATTTCTATATTAAAAACATTATGGATATGAAGAGACCAATATTTCTATATTAAAAACATTATGGATATAGTGATACCATATTTCTATATCAAAAACATGGATATAATAAGACCAGGAAATTCCAAATCACATGTAAGATTCAAATGTTCTGAATTTGATAAGATAAAGGGGCCTCAAATTGCTTACTGTTTTTTGATTTGATGAAGACCAAGGGGCTCCAAATCTTATATTACATCTATTTATTTTGAATTTGATGAAGACAAAGGACCACAAATCATATATTATTCTATACACAATTTTTGGATTCATGTATATTTTCGGGGTTTGTGTATAATGATGACCAGGAATCCCATACCACATATAGTTATAAAAAAGGACCAATAGACCCGATTTACATGCTATGATATCCAAATTTATAAAATTAAGTATCTGAAGAAAAAAAATTTATAAAAAGAGAAAAAGGGAACCGTAATAACTTGACAGATACTGTTATGTATATTAATATGTATTGTTTAATTGTTTTTTCTCCATGAATATATTTTATTTATAATTGCATTGTGGAAATAACCTTGCCCAAAATCAATATCATTGTCTACCTGACAGTAACTTGTTTTTGGTAAGCAAATAATACATAGTTAATAATTTCCTATGAGCATAGGTTAAATATTAGGATCATTATCTTGATCTGAGTCAAGGAAATTCTTTATTGTAATGTTAGTAATAGATTTTATCTTGTAAACAACTCAGAGTGTTCTAGAATGGAAGAGTGTTTTCAGAAAATGCTAATTATGACCTATGTCAGGTAGAGGGATTTATGATCTTGTAAACTTGAGAAAATATTCATTTTTGCTTTAACATCTTGCAGCAAAATTATTTATATTGTTGGGAGAGTGTTCATATTTTGATTTAGATTAGAATTATTTATTAAAATTATTATTCACTTAAAATACAAAGTGCTCTTAAACCATTTTCTTGGATAAAAACATTGACTTGGCATTATAGTGAATTCAGACAAGGACATCTTGGAATATATTATTGTGATTAGTTGGAAATGGTGACATTTTTTGACTATTTGGAATTTAATTTGCATCATTGTAAGTTCTTTTTCAATTTTCACTTTGTATCAAAGTGAAATAAATTATTTATTGAATTTTACAAAACTTTTTGATTTTCACTCTTTTTTCTTATTTAGTGTAAGACCATAGAGTGGTACTTATACACATATAATAAAAACATGCCTATTAGATTTAAATTCTCTATGTCATGTGGGTGTTTTTGCTTAATCATCCTAAAATAGGACTATGTCAAAAATGTTGAGTCCAAAAAGTTCAAATATGAGAAACAAATTTTACATTTTTTAAAAGACCTGAAAGTCTAATCAGGTCATCTACATGTTAATAAATTATGCCTCCGAAATTCATCCTTCTCAAGACAGTTTTACTTAAATTTTCTTTATGGGGGTTTTGTGTGTGGTTCTTTCATGTGTTTTGAATTTTGAACATAGTTTCAGTCATATTTCTATGATATCTGCAGTGTGGCAGTTTATAGTGATGTCTAGTGCTGAAGGATCATAACACAGACATGTAGCATGAATCCCACCCAGTCACATTATCCTGACACAAAACTGACCAGTCATAGCATTAACCTCTTAATGCTCAGCACCAACAAAGGCAGCTGCAAGTACCATTCTTATGTCTTTGGTATGACTTAGCCAGGGTTCGAACATGCAACCAACTGCATCTGAGGTGAATGCTCTAACCATTGAGACCACCAGAGTGGTCTATGAGGCATTTTTGTCAGAATGTCCCAAGCCCAAAACTGTTAAAAAATATTTAAGAAATCAAACAGATTTATGTTTGTAAAACACATTTGCTCCCACTGCAGACAAAAACATTCAAGGCCAAAATACTTGAAAAACAACAGAAAAATGTGAAAAACTGCCATAATGGCATAGAAATATAATCATATCAGCTTTTAATGCCAACAGTTGGCTACCTTAACATGATTTTTCCTAAATTGTGTTTAAAAAGTTTTGTTTAAAAACAAAATGTCAAAAAATTTGCAGATATGTATTTTCAAATAAAAAGTTACATAGTGACATAAAAATCTTAGCAGGCTATATATATCAATACAAATTTGCTTATCAACCTAAGTTGTCTTAATTGTGCTAGCAAAGTTTTTGTCCAAAAAGTAAAAGTTCAAAAAGTTACAATAATATGAACAAGAGACTAGTGATGGCCTGAGATTGCTCATCTGACAGCTGCCTTATAGCCAGATACAAGATCATCTGGCCATAACATCTGGATCAGTGCAATTCCTTTTGGCATACATTTCTTGACTGCATGTTACAAAAATAACTTTTTCAAGCTTATTTCCTGTTTGATCCATTCATGTGGGAATTATTCTGCTGAATCGTTTCTTCGAAGTTGCATAAATAATTTCTGTCTTTAGTAATGGCCACCATATCTGATGGCAAATTGATATAATTTCTATAGCTATGAATGCCTTTCAAACTGGACTGCTTTAATTCTGTGAAATTTGGATATATTCTGATAAATGCTCATTTGAAAATTTTTTGAAAGTTTTTTCACTTTTAGCACCACACATAAAATCTGAAGACAGATTGCCATCATTAGCATAAATTTAAAAGCCATTTATAGCAACATATTTTCTGCTAAATGTAGCCAATTTCTGTTAATTGGTTTTTGAGAAGCCATTCAAAAATATTTATATTTTTAGTAATGAGATCAATGCTTAGTGAAGAACTGCCATCTTTGAGTAAATTTGAAATCTGAAACCCACTCAGTAGCCACATTTGATAGTGGATAGGCCTTTGTGTCTGAAACCCACTCAGTAGCCACATTTGAGAGTGGATAGTCCTTTGTGTCTGAAACCCACTCAGCAGCCACATTTGAGAGTGGATAGTCCTTTGTATCTGAAACCCACTCAGCAGCCACTTTTGAGAGTGGATAGGCCTTTGTGTCTGAAACCCACTCTGTAGCCACATTTGACAGTGGATAGGTCTTTGTGTCTGAAACCCACTCAGTAGCCACATTTGATAGTGGATAGGCCTTTGTGTCTGAAACCCACTCAGTAGCCACATTTGATAGTGGATAGGCCTTTGTGTCTGAAATCAGCTCAGTATCCAGAATTGACAGTGTCAGAATGAAATATCTAAATAATTCAGTCTGATACAAGAAAATATTGTTTTTAATACGAAGTAAGTGCAACACAAAGTGTGACACAAGATAAGTGTGACACAAAGTAAGTGTGATACAAGATAAGTGTGACACAAAGTAAGTGTGATACAAGATAAGTGTGACACAAAGTAAGTGTGACAAACTGATGGACATTAGTTTTTACTTGATATCACTTATAACTGCAGTTGTCAAGCTGAGTATATAAGTGATTATCCCAAAACACAGGGACACTAAGGTGGTCAATCTGGGCTGGCCTGGGTGGGTATTGAACTCACTAGATTACAATCCCATTCATGTTCAAACAATTAAGCTAGCATGGATGGATCTACAGCACAAAATGAATGTAATTCCCAAAACAATCCACTGCATCCTCATTCTATATTCCAAGTAGATATTTCAGTCTAAATCAAGTTGGGTTTATTCCCAGATGTACTGGGGTGATTCCTTAAGCAGACATATTGGGGCTACACCAGTCTCTAATTTTTCATGTTAATGCAGGAAAAGCAAAATAGTAGTGGTCTAAAGTGCTTGATCTTACCACTTACTGCCATCTCAGCCTTGTCTGTAGGGATTTTAGAATCGGGCTTGGCCAATGTGGATACATGAGAAAGTTGCCAGTAGCTTTAAGTGGGTTGGTGGTTCTTACTGGGGTTTTGTTTCCATGGTTCTTCCTCCCCCCAATTATACTGGCTGCCATGTATATCCAATATTGCACTGAGAAATGGCATTAAACCTAAACTAAGAAACAGAACATTATATTATGTAATAAGGACCATGAAAGCACTGTGCTATATTGGTCTTTCCTTGAATATTACAAACATCACATTAGTGAAGGTGAAATTATGTTGCCTTCCTGATAAGCACCAGAATCTGGTAAAAGCTTGGTACATGACCCTTGTATGACCCCTACATAGCTACTCCAATATTTTATTTCTCTCAGACAGCTTCACTAAATTAAACTGTTCTTAGACAGTTACTGGAGAATTAATGCTTGCTACCAAGTTACTGGTGACAGAATTATGAGGAGAATAACTATTCCTGCTGGGACTGATAAGATAGCATTAATTCCTCTTGATAGCATTGCCAAGAGGAGGGATGCTTTTCTGGATAACCTCTACCATAACCTTTTGCATGATTATTTTAGGATAAACCCAAGTTTTACTTTTTCTGTTGATGTCAACTGCACAACAAGTAACAACTTGCATAACATAACTTTACTTCTATAAGTGAAATTGAAACAAGGCTAGAGTATGAGATACATATATTTGACAATGGTAATGATGGTTAGAAAGTGCAAGAAGGCAAGAGCAAGAGAAAAACAAGTATTTGACAATGATAATGTTGATCAAAAAGAGAAAAGGCTAGAGCAAGAGAAATGATGATTAAAAGTAAAAGAAGGCAAGAGCAAGAGATAAATAAGTATTTGACAATAATAATGTTGATCAAAAAGAGAAAAGGCTAGAGCAAGAGAAATGATGATTTGAATGTGAAAGAATGCAAGAGCACTTTGATCTTGCACTTTAACTAAAAACCTAAAGGTGAATATACATACACTAATATAATACTATCTACAAAGGTTTATGTATAAATATTAGGTTACAGCAACCTACTTTTGTATGCTGTTTTAGTACCACAGAACCAGTCATGATATATCACTACCATGAGAGAAACTACATTGAGAAAGCAGGTTATCAATGCCTAAATTTATTGATTTATATAACCTGTCATAAGACACCATGATTTGTGTGGTATTGTCTTTACAGATAGCTTCTACTGTACTCCTTTCATATGGTGTCCAGGAAAATAACCTGGACATAAGATGTGTGTACAGACACTGAAGCATTAAAGTAGGTCACAGTGATATACTTTGGTACAGGGTATGCAGCGTGTAATGTTTTAAAATTTGCATTTCATTCATATTTCATGTGCATTCTGTTTAAATACTATTTGCAGTCTCTTTAGAAAGAATTCATTCATGTTTTGCATTTTACGAATCACCTTGTTATTTATAATTTTTGGTCTAGAAATGTACTTAGACTTTGAGTGTATCACTTATATCCATCATTTACTTTTGTTTTCACTCATTTGGAACAAAATGGATGAACATATGCTAAAATTGACATCTTCTATAAAGTTTGCTAGACATTTCAAATCTAAAATCAGGATGTCTTCTGTAACGTCCACTAGACATTTAGAGAAATATGAAATCAGTATGTATTCTGTGTAGTCCACTAGACATTTGGAAAAATATGAAATCAGTATGTATTCTGTAAAGTGCACTAAACATTTAGAGAAATATGAAATCAGTATGTATTCTGTGTAGTCCACTAGACATTTGGAAAAATATGAAATCAGGATTTTTCTGTGAAGTCAACCAGACATTTAGAGAAATATGAAATCAGGATGTTTTCTATGAAGTCTACCATATATTTGTAGAACTCTTGTCATTTTTAAGGTGTACTTTTGTTGTGGGGACAATTGATGTGTCTTTTACAGTCATATTGAGTAGAATCTACATTTCAAGATATTTGCTGCTTTTGTAGTCTAAAATATACATGCACAACTTTTACAGCACACTCATCCCAATCTACCCTATAGACATATATACCTCATTTCTTAGGTCAAGCTCTGACTCATTTAGTAGAGAAAATAACAGGCATGTGTGTTAACATTAATTAATTAAAGGACTATTTGCAGTACTTGGCAATAACTTTAGATGCCAAAAATGTTAATGATATTAGAGACATGACAGCTAGATTAGGTGGCTCTAATTAGCAACTTTTACATGCATATAATTTAAAAGAAAATAGAGATTTTATACTAAAACTTTGATAATCTTCTCCAGGCCTCTATACCTAAAACAAATTTAATTCACATTTATATTTTGCTACAGAGGGCAAATGTGCAGTGAGTGTGAGTGTGATAAGAGATGTAAAAATCATTAACATGTAAACTCCTTGACATATCAATATTTAAAAATAAATTGTTTACATAATGTACGAAACACATATTTTGATATCAGGCATACACAAGACAGAGAAATATGAAATCAGTATGTCTTCTGTGAAGTCCACTAGACATTTAGATAATTATGAAATCAGGTTGTCTTTTGTGAAGTCCATTAGAAGAGCTGGCAGGTTGTTGAACAGAGCGGACATGTTTTCCTTAGCTCCCGAACTTTAAGGATAATATTGGATGATTCACTACACATAAGGGATATTACACTAGGAAAAGCTAAGGTAAAGTAAAATCTACTCAAATCTACTTAAATCCACTAAATTTATAAAAGTCTATTTAAAAATCTACTTTACCTCATAACTATAAATTAATTGCCGTTATATAATCACTAAAGCCAACTAGTACTGAATTTTACCACCCAATCAACTCTTACTACAACCAACGATGTAAATATACCCTCCTATACAAATTTTACAAACTATTTAACATATTGAATAAAAACCAAAACTATTAACTAAAAATTCCTTTGTTCCCTTGTTCTTACGGAAAAATTCCTTACGGAAACAAACACATGGGCAACCAAAAATATTTACTGTACAGTGGTACTACTCCACAACAATAACCTCAAACAATATACTAAAATCTACTTAAATCTACTCAAAACTACTGAATTTATAAAAGTCTAATTAAAATCTACTTTACCTCATAACTCTAAATTAATTGTCGTTATACAATAGTTAAAGCCAACTAGTACTGAATTTTACCACCCCAAACAACTCTTACTTCAACCAAAGATGTAAATATACCCTCTTTTACAAATTTTAATATTGAATAAAAACCAAAACTATCAATTAAAATTTCCCTTGTTCCTTTGTTCTCACAGAAAATTCCTTTGTTCCTTTGTCCTCATGGGAAAAACATGTGGACAGCCAAAAATATATACTGAACAGTGTTACTACTACATAACAATAACCTCAAACAATATATTATAAATACTTAATCATACAACCCCTACATGAATTTACATTAAAATACTTATTGAAAAATAAAAATTTACATTTAAACTCTAGCCAACAGTTAAATTACCCTCTCAACATACCGGGTTAATATTATACCAGCTTACAAAACAGATAACATGAAATACATAAACCTTAAACTAAGGCTGCATCTGATTGACCGATAATAGCCGCGCTTAATCACAAAAGAAAACGTACAATCTTGAGCTAAAAGAAGGATTGAAAACTAAAATCTATACCAACCAATCAAAATTTAGCATTCGAATGACGTACACAAATAACGCAACTTTAGTACAAATGCTCCCACATAACTACTAATAAATGTACACTATTTTCCAAAATTAACGAGGAATAATTAAAATCTGAAGCATCCAATATTATAAAATATAAAACTAAAAAGAATAATTTAGATCCATTGTAATAAGAACCTTAGGAATTATTACTCTTTACCTTTAGTCAATGTAGCCTTAGTTATAAGCATAATTAAAACATAACAATAATCATAACTATTTATAACATACATATACTGTATTTGTATTTTAATTTTCCTTATAATAACTATATATACTCTGAAAAAAGAAAATCCCACAAACAAGGAAAAGGATTGAAAATAAAGATCATCTCTACCTCGTCCGCCTAAGTACACTCACAAGTTGAAGCATGAGCACAAACAGAAAAAGGAAGGCTGGCGGGTTGTTGAACAGAACGGACGTGTTTTCTGAACTCCCGGACTTTCTCACAAATTCAATAATTCTGAGAATTATGCTCACTTATTAAACTTATTGTAAAATATAAAACAAAAAAGAATAATTTATATCCATTTTAATAAGAACCCTATCAATTACTACTCCTTATCTTTAGTCAATTTAGCCTTAGTTATAAGCATAAATAGTTAAATCATAACAATAATCATAACTATTTATAACATACATTTACTGTATGTGAATTTTAATTTTCCTTATAGTAACTATATATACTCTAATTAGTATTGATAACCATATATACTACAACTAAGAACATAATGAGAATAAAATACCATAAAACATAATATTCTTAAAAACCTAAATAGAAAACAAAATTGAACTAGATTAGAATTGAAATTTCGGCTTTTAACATCCAACCAAAACCGAAGAGACAACAACCTTATAATTTTGAATCATCCAATATTACTAAATCAAAAATGCAAGAATAAAGAAGAAAGGATTTAGGACCTCATAGGAGGGAGGAAGGGGAACCAACATCAAAAGAGATGCCTACAACAAACCATCAACAAGAACAAATCATCAATATCAAATAAAGGAATTCAATAAGCCTGTATCGGAACCCTAATAACCCATCCCCGCATACAAACATATACATAACTGCAAGCACCATACCTAGTCCATAACATAAAACAGGCGATAGGACTCATAATAGCACAAGACAGGGTGGATCCTGACTCCTATAAGTTCTATATATAGGATAAGATTTCCCACCATGACAAAGACAAAAGGTCAAGGCCGATAAGGGAAAATCAGGAACCTACCCCCTGATAGCCCTAACTCCCAGGAGCGGAGTAGACTGATTAGCGATGGACAGTCTAGGCCGCGCGGCCAATTGTCCGAAAATAAGCCTACAACCTATGTTTTCACTTTGGCCTGGAAGACCCAACATTAAAACGAGATCCTTTGAATAGGCAGTCAAAATTAAAAACCAAACATTGTCAAAGTGGTGATAAATGTCAAAATTAGGTGACATACACCTAGAGATTGATTTCTTTTTTTAGAACCATATAAGTATGCTAAGTACGCAAAATTCAACCTCATCAAAATATATTCCAAATTCACAACTCAGGAACATTTGGATAATTGAATAGGTGGCTAACACATCATTGGTATAGGGACACCCATAGGAAAAACTGGTTAAATTTGACAATATTCCACCTGAGATAAAGTTAGGTGAACTTAGACATTGGGGGGACTTTAGTAGGTGGGAGCTGAGGCGGAAGGCCGGTATGCTCTGTTACAATATGCAGCCAACCAAAGGGTCTTAAGGTCAGCCAATAAAGGTCAGCACCATGACCAAAAGCCCAGCCCTAGGGCTAAGCGCCTCCCTAAATAGCAACGTTATCGAAAGATAACATCCTGCTAAGGCAGTGAGCCACCAGGGGGTTAATAGGCCCACGCGCCAGGGCAAAAGTGTCAGCACTGGACACTGGTGAGCCTGCCCCGGAAGGGGGGGAGGCCACTAGCCCTTTTCAGGGCTTAAAGTCATAAAACATGAAAGTGTATACATGACTATAATACATATGAACAAACAAAGTCCATTAGAAGATGTTTTTCTATAAATACTGCCTATGTTGTGAATAAATATGATAATTTAATATGATTAAACTAATATATAGTGTTGAGATTGTTGTAGAAAGGTATATTAGGCATGGTGAATTAAATTTAATGTATAGTGTTGAGATTGTTGTAGAAAGGTATATTAGGCATGGTGAATTAAATTTAATATATAGTGTTGAGATAGTTTTAAGAAAGGTATATTAGGCATGGTGAATTAAATTTAATGTATAGTGTTGAGATTGTTGTAAGAAAGGTATATTAGGCATGGTGAATTAAATTTAATGTATAGTGTTGAGATTGTTGTAAGAAAGGTATATTAGGCATGGTGAATTAAATTTAATATATAGTGTTGAGATATTTTTAAGAAAGGTATATTAGGCATGGTGAATTAAATTTAATGTATAGTGTTGAGATTGTTGTAAGAAAGGTATATTAGGCATGGTGAATTAAATTTAATGTATAGTGTTGAGATTGTTGTAAGAAAGGTATATTAGGCATGGTGAATTAAATTTAATATATAGTGCTGAGATTGTTGTAGAAAGGTATATTAGGCATGGTGAATTAAATTTAATGTATAGTGTTGAGATTGTTGTATTGTTGGTATATTAGGCATGGTGAATTAAATTTAATGTATAGTGTTGAGATTGTTGTAAGAAAGGTATATTAGGCATGGTGAATTAAATTTAATATATAGTGTTGAGATTGTTGTAAGAAAGGTATATTAGGCGTGGTGAATTAAATTTAATGTATAGTGTTGAGATTGTTTTAAGAAAGGTATATTAGGCATGGTGAATTAAATTTAATGTATAGTGTTGAGATTGTTGTAAGAAAGGTATATTAGGCATGGTGAATTAAATTTAATATATAGTGTTGAGATTGTTGTAAGAAAGGTATAGCAGGCATGGTGAATTAAATTTAATGTATAGTGTTGAGATTGTTGTAAGAAAGGTATATTAGGCATGGAGAATTAAATTTAATGTATAGTGTTGAGATTGTTGTAAGAAAGGTATATTAGGCATGGTGAATTAAATTTAATGTATAGTGTTGAGATTGTTGTAAGAAAGGTATAGCAGGCATGGTGAATTAAATTTAATGTATAGTGTTGAGATTGTTGTAGATAGGTATATTAGGCATGGTGAATTAAATTTAATGTATAGTGTTGAGATTGTTGTAAGAAAGGTATATTAGGCATGGTGAATTAAATTTAATGTATAGTGTTGAGATTGTTGTATTGTTGGTATATTAGGCATGGTGAATTAAATTTAATGTATAGTGTTGAGATTGTTGTAGAAAGGTATATTAGGCATGGTGAATTAAATTTAATGTATAGTGTTGAGATTGTTGTAGAAAGGTATAGCAGGTGAATTAAATTTTGGATCTGTTAATATCTTTATTTGAGAATTCCATTCATTTGCAGTTGTATTGTTGTATTAACAATATATGAATGGTGCTGTGTAGCTTATAAGAGTATGTTACATTTCAGAATGACTTGAATAGTGTGGCAGGTTTTGTGTGAACGAATGTGATTGGTTGAATTTTTAGGCGTGCTTTCCTTGCTGATACATTGTTGACACTGTGGTCTACTACTGAAAGGTAGTTATTGAAATATAAAATGCCAATTTTGTTGCCTGCCTTTTAATAGGCAGAGTTGCTAACTGTGGGAGATATAAAATGCTGATTTTGCTAATCTGAGTGTGCTAATATTTAAGGTTAAATCTGCCTTGGAGCCAGGGTGGGTTGGGGTTTGGTTGTTGCTCATCTTGTGGTTGGCAGCAGGGTGCTTCAGGGTGACCTACCCTGGTGTGGTGCCCCTCCCTTTTTTGGGTTGTGCCTGGGGGGTGGGCAAGTGTGTTTGGTGGGGTGGACTTGTTCTTGAGTGGGTGCAGTGGGGTGGGGCTGGGACGTGGGTGAGGGCTAAGTTGCTGAGTTTGTGGTTTGGGTGCAATAGAGTTCGTCAAAATTATATGAGTAACTGGTCATAGTTGCTGAAAGGCCCAGACAGGGGACAAGTGCCCTCTTAAAGGGACTGTGGTCCAGTCTGGGGCCATAAACAGTCGAAGAAGTACTCAGTGCAAAATGCGACTATAATTTCATAAAAAAAATATCATCTTAGAATGTCCTCTGTGAAGTTCACTAGCTTGACATACAAGAGAGCATCAATGGGAAATGTTGAATGAAGGTGAGTTAGCCTTCGAAGAGGACGGACGTGTTTCTAGGAACTCCAGGAGAACAAAGGAACAAAGGAAAAGAAGAAAGAAGAAAGGAAGAAGAAAGAAGAAAAGAAGAATCAGGACAAAGAAAAGGATCCAATTTCTTTTACTCACGATATATAGTAAAAGAAAGGATTAACAGAAGAAAAGAAGAAAGAAGAAAGAAGATAGCAGCTGAACCAGTATTTATTTTAAATACTGATGCTCCACTGTTGTTTTAATGGCAGTGAAGTAGAAAAGATCTTTCAGATTGCCATATTTTGGGCTCTCTTTGGCTATGAGCCCTCTTTGGATGAACAACTCTACTGTTGGCCCTTGAAAGAATGATTGGAGAAAAAAAACAAACAAAACTTCCCAATTATCTAATTAAGATCGCAAATTTATCAGGGTAACTCATACCCATACAAATTTGATGTACTTTTCAGAAACCAAATAGTACGCATAGTACACAAAAAACAATAAACCTCTACACAATAGGAAATTTCACAACTTATAATTATTTGAAATGTATGTGGCTTACACGTTTGGCAGAGTTAGGGACTCCCATCCCCAGTAAACAACCGGTAACATCCATTGCCAAGATGAACACCAAGGACTTCGGGAAGCAGGAAGACCAAATGAATGAGATAACAAGGAAGGAAAGTGCCCTGGGCCACACAATCACACAGAGAAAAGATTACACTTTCATTTGCCAACTAGTGTGAAGTAGACCTGGGGTAAGCCAGACAATCAGACAAGACCTGAGACATGTTGAAAGAGGATTTTTCCAACGATGCCACCCTTTGCTTGGCCCTTTTCTTTGCCTTTTCTGAGTTTCGGTTTTGGGGCAGTTTGAGTATTTCAATGGGAATAGCCATTTAAAAGGTCTTTTAAGGTCTCTAAAAAGGTTAAGCACCATAACCAAAAGCCAAGCACATGACTAAGTACCTCCCTGGACAGCATTATCACTGAAAGGTGATAACCGGCTAAGGCAGTGAGCCACCAAGAAGGTTAATAGGCCCATGCGCCGGGGTACAAAAAAGTGTCTAGCACGAAGACACGATTGAGCCCAGCCCCGGAAGGGGGAGAGGCCATTAGCCCTTATCAGGGTTTAAAGTCATAAAACACGAGAGTGTATACATGACTATAATACATACAGGAGGAGGAAATGTTGAATCTGACTTTGGTTCAATGTAGCCTTTGCACCATGACAACAGCTGATACTTTCCCATGAATCCTTTGCACCATGACAACAGCTGTTACTTCCCCATCTAGCCTTTGCACCATGACAACAGCTGTTGCTTCCCCATGTATTCTTTGCACTATGACAACAGCTGTTAATTCTACATGTAGCCTTCATACAACAACAACAGCTGTTAATTCTACATGTAGCCTTCACACAACAACAACAGCTGTTAATTCCCAATGCAGCCTTCACACAACAACAACAGCTGTTAATTCCCCATGTAGCCTATACAGAACAGCTGGTAATTCCCTTTATAGTCTATACACCATGACAACAGCTCTTAATTTCCAATGTAGCTACATACAACAGCTGTTTATTTCCCATGCATCCTATATGTCATATCAACAACTGTTAATTCCCCATGGAGCCTACTCACCATGACAACAGCTGTTAGTTCATCATGTAGCCTGCACACAATGACAACAGCTGTTAATTCCCCTGCAGCCTATACACAATGATACAACTGTTAGTTCTCCATGCAGGCTACACACAATGACACAACTGTTAATTTCCCATGCAGCCTCTACACATCATAACTGCTGTTAATTCCCTGTGTAGCCTGCACAAAATGACACAACTGTTAGTTCTCTATGCAGGCTATACACCATGACACAGCTGTTAATTTTCCATGTAGTCTAAACACCATGACAACAGCTGTTAATTCCTCATGTAGCCTAACAACAATGACACAGCTGTTAATTTCCCATGTAGTCTAAACACCATGACAGCAGCTGTTAATTTCCCATGTAGCCTACACACAATGACACAGCTGTTAATTCCTCATGTAGCCTACACACAATGATAACAGCTGTTAATTCCCACATGTAGCATAAACACAATGACAACAGCTGTCAATTTCCTATATAGTCTAAACACCAGGACAACAGCTGTTAATTTCCTAGGTAGCCTACATACAATGTCACAACTATTAGTTCCCCATGTACCCTACACACAATGACACAGCTGTTAGTTTTCAATGCAGCCTGCACACCATGACAACAGCTGTTAATTTCCCATGTAGCCTACCATGAAAACAGCTAATTTCAGTAATGATGACATCTAAGTTATGTTTATAAAATTTCAATCCAATAAAGATTGTATGCATGCAAACACCAGTTCTGATGCCATCAATATATGGGTATCACATTTCATTGCAATAAAGATCATACACATGTGAAAGCCAGTCATGATTCCAATATACTCAGGGGATATATGAGAGAACATATGACTTGGGGTTATATCAGGGAACACATTACTGGTCAAAATATGAGAGAACTCATTATTGGAAGATATATGATGAGGGAACACATTACTGATGGAGATATGATGGAACACATTACTGAGGAGTTTATAGGTAAGGAACAAATTATTGAAGAAATATATGGTGAGGGGACATGTTAAGGAGGGGATATATTGCGATGTAAAACATTATTGGTGGAGGTATGATGGAACATGTTATTGAGAGGCATATATTGAGGGAACACACTACTGATGAGACATATAGTGAGAGATCATATTACTGAGGGGATATATAGTGAAGGAACACAATAATGAAGGGATATATGGTGAGGGAACACATTAGTGATGGATATATTGTCAGGAACACATTATTGGTAAAGATATTATGGAACACATTAGTGAGGAGATATTTGATGAGGGAACACATTACTGAGGGATATACAGTGATGGAACAGTATTGGTTAATATATGAGGAAACACTTTAATTGGGGGTATTTATAGTGACAGAACACACTACTGAGTTAATATATGACAATGAAACACATTACTGAGGGAATGTTGTGAGGGAACACATTACTAAGGGGATATATAGAGAGAGGGAACATTATTGGTGGATATACAATGTAATACAATAATGGGGGATATATAGTGAGTGAAGGGATATATCATAAGGGAACACATTACTGGTGGAGATATGATAAAACATGATATTGTGGGGTATATAGTTAGGGAACATATTACTGAGGAGATATAAGTGAGAGATTATATCACTGATGAAATATACTGAGGGAACATATCAGTGGATATATGAGTGAATGCATTCACAGAGGATATATAGTGAGGGAACAAATTTCTTAGGAGATATACAGTGAGAATACACATTACTAAGGGGATATACAGTGAATAAACACACAACTGAGGGGATATTCAGTGAATTAACCCAGTACTATTAGTACTATTCAAGCAATAGACTGGTTAACATGGTGTGCTTTGTAGTATCCATTCACCCACCTTGCCTGGTCATATTTTCAGATGCAAACTGACCAATTTGGGTGGTCACTAGGTCTTTCAGAACCACATCCATTCTAAGTGACCAGAAACTATTATTGTCAATCACTACCTGGAGTGTCTTGGGTTTCAAATCATGGAAAACGTTTGGTGAATTCTCGTCTCTTATCACCTTTCTTTTCAGGCTCAGAAATTACTATGAACAATTACTTATCAATAGTGCCCCCCTCCCTTAGCTTGAAATGGACCATATCAGCTGATTGGACTGTGATCTGTTTCACAGGTCCTGATGCTGTTTATATGCAATATAAACCACTACACAACCTATGGCCTCACACATGGCTAAATACTTATCATTCTGCTTCCTGATGCATTTTCCAAATCCTAGCTATTAAAGTGGAACATAATTAAATACCATTCCAGGCAGCACAAAATGCTTCACAGACTTCTGTGGTGAAAAATTCCACAAATTAGCTTCAAACAAACTATGAAATGTTATTTATTTTTTTAGAGCAATAATTCCCTCAGTGGTAAAGAAACTATATTGTCATATTTGGACATACAGTCAACTCTGCTTACACCATAGCCTGGGGACTGGACCCATGCTATGCATATAAATGAAGTATGCATATAAGTGGAATTTGTGTATATTTACAATGTACATGTAAAATGGAGAATGGAAAATCATACATACAAAGCACATATGCTATATAAATGATTTTCATTGTATTGAACATCTACATATACATTTAATTCCACAAATGATGTACATGTAAATTCAAATAAACACTCTAACTGTTATTGCCAAAACTAATATTGACAGTGTGAATCCTTGTTTGGTAGCAAAATAGTATATGGGTTGCTATTAAAATTAGTTCCCAGTAAAGTAATAAGTTTACATAAAAAGAAAGACATTAAAGTCATTGCAATACTCTGCAAGTTATAAAATCTATCGTCTGGTGGACAATAGTCTGCAAGTTATAAAATCTGTCATCCGGTGGACAATAGTCTACAAGTTATAAAATCTGTTATCTGGTGGACAATAGTCTGCAAGTTATAAAATCTATCGTCTGGTGGACAATAGTCTGCAAGTTATAAAATCTATCGTCTGGTGGACAATAGTCTGCAAATTATAAAATCTGTTATCTGGTGTAAAATAATCTGCAAGTTATAAATCTGTCATCTGGTGGACAATAGTCTACAAGTTATAAAATCTGTTATCTGATGTAAAATAATCTGCAAGTTATAAAATCTGTCATCCAGTGGACAATAGTCTGCAAGTTATAAAATCTGTCATCTGGTGAACAATAGTCTGCAAGTTATAAAATCTGTTATCTGGTGTACAATAATCTGTAAGTTATAAAATCTGTCATCTGGTGGACAATAGTCTGCAAGTTATAAAATCTGTCATCCAGTGGACAATAGTCTACAAGTTATAAAATCTGTTATCTGGTGGACAATAGTCTGCAAGTTATAAAATCTGTCATTTGGTGAATAATAGTCTGCAAGTTATAAAATCTGTCATTTGGTGGACAATAGTCTGCAAGTTATAAAATCTGTCATACAATTCACACCCATTTGCTTCCAGAAATGCTCTAGTAGCCTCCAGACATTTAAAAGCAGTAGCAAAGTTTGCTGGCTGGACAGACAAATGTTGGTAGACTCCTCCACATCCTCTTGATTTGAATCTTTTTCTTCTTGCTAGACATTTGAACAGATATCGCATCTGTGTTTTCTTTATTAATATTAAGGTGTTCATCCACTGCCAGATAGCAGCTTGAAATCAATGTCATAGTGGGTGTGATAAAACCTTAGTGTTGTCATCATTGGTAATGTCTTCAGTGGATGCAGCATTTTTGACAAAACTTGCACATAGATAACAGTTGGAGATGGTTGCTCCTGAAATTTGATGCAAGTCATTCAGTTAATGCAGTTTTGTCACCAATTCTGCAGCATGCCATTCACTTGTTAACAACTTGATGCAACACTAATGATTGGCATTGCTTCTTGAAGTTAGCAATGATGCCTTGATTCATAAATGAATCAATGCTATAGTATTAAGGGTAGATTGAATAGTTTGACATTTGTCAAGCAAAGATTATCACTGTGAGCAGCACAATTGTCACACAACATGAGAATCTTGCTTTTTCTGTTTCCATCTGTTTATTGATTTTCTTAAGCCATTCTTGCCGTATGTCCCATGTCATGTTGTGTTCTTGTTTGCTTTGTATGGCACCAGTAATGTCTTAACATTTTTAAACAAATGCAGATTTTTATTTTTGCCTATCATTAGTGGCTATAGCTTTTGTTCCCATTCATGTTAGCTGCAAACACCACTCACCCGATCTTTGGCAACTTTAGCCCAGGATACATCAGCACCTTTAAATGAAAGTTTTCCATCTGGGACAGCTCTCCAATAAAGCCCAGTTTCATCAGCATTATAAATGTCAACTGGTTCATAATCTGTGATCAGTCCAACAGAATGTCAGTCATCCCTCATTCAGCAGTGAAGTCATCAATGTCTTAATTATCCCCATGCTGCTTCTTTTAATCTTTCCAAATCTTCAATGCCCAGCCTGTGCTAATCCATTGGCTTTTCTAGCAACAGTGGGCCACTGATAGGTACCTGTTGACCTCTAGATTGTGTGAACCATTGCTATAGGGCTTCCTAGGCATCTTCTGCTTGTCCTACCCAGTTTGACGCTTTCTGTTACAATTGCTGACACTCTTCAAAAATCTTTTCCTTATTTTTCTGAATTTGCACTTTGGTTAACACCAAGCAACTGTGCAATCAATAACTGACTTTCTTTATTATCTAATTTATCACTTCCACACAATCCACCAATGATAATGTCTTTCATACGCACTTAGCCATTTTAGATTTTAATACAAGTAACGCCTTAGCTGATGAGCACAGAGATTGACTGGGGAAGCAGTCTGCAATTTTCTATGATCTTTGGGATAGCAGTCTACATGTACATGTATGCAGCCTTGACCTCCACTTTAGATGTCTGGACCATGTTTATGCAATTAAGAGGTGTTAAATGCATATAAAGTCAATGGTTGAGACTAGCAAATTGTATGCAATTAAATGATCTATGCATTTAACCGATATGCATTTATCCAATATTGCTTACAATACATATTAATGAAGGAAAAATGGGACCATAAGTGACCTATGCAATTAGGCGATATGCATTTAAGTGGATCCGATATGCATTTAAGTGGATCCAAATGTAGTTATTTTATGGATTTGTAATACCTCTATGTTTATTGATGAAGACTAACCCAATCCAGTGTCTGAAATGACTTAAATGCATAACTTAAACAAAGTGTGAAAGACATTCAGATGGACATACATGAATAAGCTACTAAGGTCATGTTTGGGCATAAAACTGTACAAGTATATACATGTATGTACAAGTATATACATGTATGTACAAGTATATACATGTATGCATAATGACCAGAAGTATTTGTGCTGCATTAAATAAAGTTATCCAAGCCAAGGTACACTTCCAAAGAACCAATATATGTCTGCAGAATTATTGTTATATTTTCCATGTTATCACAAATGTTTTCACAATTTCAGCAGCAAACTGTAACAAAATATTAATCAATGCCTACAACAACAATGTTTGCTTTCCTTATTAAATTATATTGAAAGAACATACATTAAATTATTCCCACCAAGAACATTGTTTCATTCTGTCTTGCTGTATTTCTTGGGGAAAAGTTCTTGTGATACTAAGGGTGGAGGTGGAGAGGCAGAATACCAAAGTATTAAAAAGTATGTATTGGTCACAAGTTTGAAATCTTATTTCAACATATACAGTGTGTACTTTCATCAAGAAAACTAAGCCACATTAACACCTTGAAAAGTAAGCCACATTAACACCTTGAAAAGCAAGCAACATTAACACATTGAAAAGTAAGCAACATTAACACATTGAAAAGTAAGCAACATTAACACATTGAAAAGTAAGCCACATTAACACCTTGAAAAGTAAGCAACATTAACACCTTGAAGAGTAAGCAACATTAACACATTGAAATATAAGCAACATTAACACATTGAAAAGTAAGCAACATTAACACATTGAAAAGTAAGCCACATTAACACCTTGAAAAGTAAGCAACATTAACACAATGAAATGTAAGCAACATTAACACATTGAAAAGTAAGCAACATTAACACATTGAAAAGTAAGCAACATTAACACCTTGAAAAGTAAGCAACATTAACACATTGAAAAGTAAGCAACATTAACACCTTGAAAAGTAAGCAACATTAACACCTTGAAGAGTAAGCAACATTAACACATTGAAATGTAAGCAACATTAACACATTGAAAAGTAAGCAACATTAACACCTTGAAAAGTAAGCAACATTAACACCTTGAAAAGTAAGCAACATTAACACCTTGAAATGTAAGCAACATTAACACCTTGAAAAGTAAGCAACATTAACACATTGTAGCTACTAACACTATCATGCTAAATGAAATTAGACCCAATAAAATATACACATTTTATCCATTAGTGTACATGTACCTTGTTTTGCTTACAAGTAACAATATAATAATAGAAATAATTCTGGTTTCATATCCAGCTCTTTAGAATGCTTAATAAGTTACCACTCACTTTTTTCTGGCAGAGTTTCTAGGAATCACACCATTTAACACATTACACTTAAAATATGTGATATCATATGTTTAAAACTGCACACCCAGTAGTGAGAATCAAGATGTGTCATCACATATTCCATCAGCAAATCAGGGCCAAATCAGTTATTTCAGTATAGAAGTAGTATAGGGAAATGAGAGTTTTAGCCCACTTTATATTTTTACCCTCCAAACAAGTATAAATTAAATGAGGGTTTTAGCTCACTTTTTTTACCCTCCAAACAAGTATAAATTATAGTCCTAAATTATCGCCCCACTCTCTCATAGGGAAATGAGGGTTTTGGCTCACTTTATTTTTTTTACCCTCCAAACAAGTATAAATTAAATGAGGGTTTCCAAAATAGGGAAATGAGGGTTTTGGCCCACCCCACCCCCACACCTATTAGAACGTTTCAGTTAACAAGGTGGAAATTAAACTAGCATTATAATGAAAATGATATTATTTTATATCTCGTTACCAATGATTAATGTTTCAACTGTTGATATTAAAAATATTTCATTATCACGATTATAGATACTAAATTTTACTTTACCGCTCACGCAGCGACGGGACTCAAACAAATCTTTTATTTCTGGTTTGTTCAGAGGATATTTTTTGTTGATAAAATACACCTTTGACCGATCGAGATCAATTGTGAGTTTAGTATATTTTTGTTGGCTAATGGGGCTGTGAAAGTTTTTAAATTCCGCTAGCAACTTTTGATACAATTGTTCGAGATAATTGAAATACTCGCTGTTATCAGATCTGATGAGCGAAAGTTTTAACTTGTCATGTGTTCCATTAAAACATATACCTGATGTTTCATTATTAAATTCAACTGTCAATTGTTTACTGTCCATCATTAGATATTTGATGTTACTATTGTAGCTATTTGTCAATATCAAATTTTCAAACATTATTTTATAAGCTTAGATAAAATTTCAGTTGGAAAAGATAATGTCGAGTATAGATCTATCATCATGACAATACCCAAAGGCAAATGTATCTACCCCATTTTCACAATAGCGTTTGTCATCAAAATTATACAATCCAAGTTTGATAATAACATATGTTTCGAGTTTATGATGATTAGTTCGAATTGCCATAGCTCTCATAAAACTAACACCACCATCAAGCGCATACCTGTAGTCATCAAATTTCATAAACTTTTTAACAGAATTACGAGGCAGACCTTTCGCTTTTTTCGTTATTTTATTATTGTCTAACAATACGGCATACATTTTGCTGCGTAATCCGATAAAATATTAGATAGCGCTCGAGTTCATTTCATCTTTAAACTTACCAATAACCTTTTTATTTGTGTCGTCATGAAATTTACTGTCGCGTGGATAATCGGAAAGATCAAACAGATGTCGATTATTGTACATGTCCTGATAGATGTCCTCGCATTAGATTTCATATACCAGCGAATCAGTATCAGTAAACAATAATCTACTAGCCGACCACTGATTTTTAACAAAATTATAATGAAAATCATACATCAGCCACTTTGATAAATCTAACACGGCAGCTCCAACATAGATTGGCTTGTTTAGTTTTAGATTTACTTTTCTTCTTTGTATCGCAACAAGATTTTCATTAAATATTTTCATGCTCACAAAATCATCGTCTGACACAAGTTTGTTTCTGCGATTGACATCATTAACTATTTCAATATTTACACGTTTCCTAATATTCTCCATCGTCTTACCAAAAACGGAATTGTTCATCAGTTTAAAAAAAGTTTTTCTCAAACTCTGTTTTCGCTGCAGCTCTATCCACTGCTTGTTTTAAAACTTTGTAATGCAAAACGTAATTTTTCTTATCAAGTAAATTTGGTACTAGTTTCTTGACCATGGAATGTTGCCTTGGTGATGCTAACGCTTGTTGTTCTTTTGATAACAAACTATAATCTATGACCATCGATTCCGCACAGAAAGGGTAATCGTTATGTAATTTGTGTAGCGAATTTGGATAATCAAGATCAACTTCAACGAAATAGGAAACATCGTCGGGTATCTTTTTTTCTGTCTCCGATAGAAATCGATCAGCCGTGATCCAATGAAATCCACCAATAGGCATTGGTTCTGCCATCGAACCACCGTAAAGATTATTACAATCTAGATAAATTATGTACTTCGAAGGAAGGTCAGGATTATACTCTTTCAAATACTTGTTGTTTGCTTCAGCATATTTCTTCGTTATCACGCTAATACCACCTCGGATACCTTTTTCAATAAAATTGAACATATCCACATCTGTCAGTAATTCTAACCTTACCTTACTAAACTTTAGCAAAGCATCCCATGACAACCCAGGGGCAGAATAATACCAGCAAGGATCTAGTCCATAATTATTATAACTCACTTCACGAAAACTTTCAAAAACATCTGCTAGTAATAACACATCAGTTTTCAAATACAAATCATGATAATTACCAAAAGTCTCACAATCAAACTCTTTCCAAATATCTTGTGCATACCTGTACTCGTCATCGGTTATATTTTCGTTTTTAAGTTGTGAGTAAAATTAGTCTTTGCCAGGTAAAGATGTTTCATCAAATTTACTCCAGTCGTCAAGGTATTCGTATGGAAAGACTCGTTTTTTAGCTAGTAGATTAAATTTATCTCCAAAAAAGTCTCTTAGGTTATCAAATTTACTACAAACTTTCACTAACTCATCTAACGAGGCTGCCATGAACTGCAGGCTGTCAATAAAACGCAATTTACCTAGCGTAACTGACATGTACTTTTCAAAATTATTTGGGATGCATTTGATGACGTTATCGAGTTTTAGACGAGATTTTATATCAGAATCACCAAAAGCTTCTACTATAATATGGCTATCATATCCTCGAAAATTGTGAAGAATAACCGGAATAAAATCTGGAGCATGAAATTTTAAATTACACTGATTATGAGCCGCTCCACGGTACTGTCCGGTCAAATGGCAATGGTCATGTACTTTTTTGTCATCGTCAAAAGCTTTTTCACAAATATGACAAATTTCTGCTTGCTCGTGATCGGATTCTTGTTGAGGTGTTAATTGTAACATTGGCGTTACTTTTTTCAAACGATAAGTAATATTATCAACTTCATTAATCAACTGCTTGAGAAGCCAGATAGCTGGATTTTTACCACGATATAATTTGATTGGTTTAGATAATCTAGAATCAGTACAACAAACTACCTTGTACGCTACTCCACACGGAACATGATTTTGAACTTTTCTTGTACTCGATTGATTAGGATTATTTTCTACGCCAAGTACAGGTTGAAGTAAACACTCAAAATCAGCGTATATAACGAAAGGAATTTTTAGTTTGTGATTATGATGGACAAACTGTAACACACTATCTTTTTTAGATGGCATTGTTATTCTTTGCACATCACTACAGTACTGCAAATGCTTTTGTAATGTTTCATTGTTAGTACAACCATGCAAGCAGCGGTAACAAAAGAACTTTTTGTTCCTATTTTTACTGTACTGTTTACCAACTAGTCCGTTAAAGTTTTTAATCCAAACGTAATGATTTTTGTAAAACAGTAAATTTATAGTCGATTGTGAAGCTTTTTCTGAAATATATCTCGGGTATACATCCTCTTTTTCATCTAGTCCGAAAACGTTAATTGAAACATTATTTTGCTTTTCAAATTTTGGTATTTGATTTTCTGCCACAGGAAAGTTAATATCTTTAAAATTTAATCTAGACACGTGACTGGTATACTTCTCAACGCGATCTGCGTGTTTTTCTGCTGCAAATAGTGCGGAAAGAACAGCCCATTGGAAACACTTGTTATCTACGTTTTCGATGTTTATACAACATCTTTTACTTTTTATTTTTGGTGGCAAGTCGATGTATGAACTACCTCGTAATACATTATATTTCATTGTGTGAAACAATATTCCTTTGATCATTTCAAACTTCCAACCCGAACCTAATTGAGCGAATTCCTCTATTTTGTTCCAGATTTCTTGGTGTATTTCATCAGATAGTGATAACAGATCAGTCCCAAGCCAAACACGTCTTGATTTTACGTTCATATAAGGTTCTGCAATTTCCTTGTTAGTTAATGCTTCCGTTATAACTAACTTTGAAAATATAACATGATATTGCACAAATAATCTAATACTTTTATGTTTTTCGAGCTCACGTTTTACAGTTGTCTGTAGTAGGTGGTAAATATTTGTTGCAGTAAAATTTACTAAAACAATTTGATTATCAAACTGATAACTATTATCAAAACCTGCAAAAGCAGTCGCTATTTTATTAGGTTTTCCCATAAGGCTTCTCTTAGCTATATCACGCAATTTTAACATTATTATACTATAATGTTATATCTAATCGATAAATTTTCTCACACTGCGCATGCGCTAAAAATCAATTAAAGATAAAAATAATCTCATATAATATAATGACAGCAAATCTAACAAACACATGTGAGCAAGAAGCATATCAAATTCACCCAAATTATAACTTTACCTCACACTGCGCATGCGCTAAAAATCAATTAAAGATAAAAAAAAATCGCCTATAATATAATGACAGTAAATCTGACAAGCGCACATGAGCAAGAGATTTATCATGTTCACCCAAAGTATAACTTATACGCTGGAAATGTATTAGGTTCGGTTATTAACATCAAAACTAGAATACCTGTTGGCAAATTAACGTCAGCGGGTTATACGATTAGTGTAAAGGGAGATAATGCCGAGAGGATTTCAATGTTTAGAAAAGATTTTATTTACACATTGTTTTGCGATGATATTCCAGAGGGACAGCGTGTATGTCATGTGAACGATAAAGTCACTGATGACAACATTGAAAACTTATCCTTAGAAGATGAGTTTCAGCCACATCCTGTCTTTGATTTATACGAGGCTAACGATCGCGGTATTATTAGAAACAGAAAAACTAAAAAAGTTCTTGGTACTATGAACAATATGTGATATATCAGGGTAACTGTTAGAGGAACATCGCCAAATCAAGTTAATTATTATGGTCATCGTTTTATTTACGAGGTGTTCAACGGATGTATACCCATTGGTCTTGTTATTAATCAAATCAATAACGTAAAGACTGACAATCGATTGGAAAATCTAGAACTAGTTACCCAACAGGAAAATGTAAGAAAAGGACGAGGTGGTGGTATTAATTTTAGATGTCCAGCAAAACCTGTTATTTCAAAAAACCTCGAAACGGATGAGGAGATTAAATTCAAATCGATTTCAGCTGCGGCGAAATATTATAAGATAAATCCCGCAGTCGTAAAATATGTATCTGATGGAGTAATGAAATCAACATTTGCAAGCGAATACGATGCTAAGATTCGTTTTAGATATGATGATCAATACTATTTTGTAATTCAGTTTTAGTCAAGCAATGATGAGCAAATGCTATGATATCATCGTGATTAAATTTTAGCGTCGTTAATGCACTTTCATTAATTTTATTTTTTTCTGCCTCTGTTAGCAATATTTTATGAGAATCACCTTGCATTACAATAACGTCAACACTATAACCCAGCAAACATTTTCTTACCGCTTCGGCTAGTTCGTTGTGATTTACTATATTAACTTTTTGGTGATATTTTATCTCATCAGTCATCTTATAATAATAAATTAGATAAAAATGTATTATAATAATGGACTTGATGAAACGACTCGCTGAATTATACAAAGAAGATGCCAGCGATAAGGTCGTCAGCGATAAGGTCGCCAGCGATAAGGTCGCCAGCTATAAGGTCGTCAGTGATGAGGTCACATTTTCCAAAGATTTCATAGACAAATCTATTGCTTATAATGAAGATGATATTTTATATAACAGCGAATCTGATGATGATGGTGAAATAGTCACTGTTGCTGACAGATCAAATTACAGCAGATCAACAACTAAACGATATAATGTCAAGTATCACATTGCAAAAAATATAATGAAATTTAATTTTACCGTTGCCGAACAACAACTGTTTTGGCAGTTAATCAAACCTTTCTTAAACATCAGGATTCCAGGCCGACAGAAAAATATCAAATTCGATTTCATATTTGTCAAGATTTTTAATCTAATGACGATCTCTGACGATCGTAAGCAGTATCTAATATCGTTATGTAAACCAGTAAAATGTAAATCTGTCAAACAAAAGTATGAGGAAATTTATAATAACATTATATCATAATCTGCTTGGTTGGGATCCAACTGTTAAATTTATCGCTATACCCACGCCATTTGACTAAACTTTTATTTCCTTTTTTCCTAATCACTTTTTCAATAACGAAGACATCTTGCTCAGTTTTCTGTAGTTCTTGTTCGTAAAAACTACCTATGATAGGTTCCCCTGCCAGATCTTTTAAAGCGTACGTTACAGGTATTGTGAAAAGTACCTTATCAATTACAAATACTTCTTCGCTCCAGTTTGGAGTAAATCCTTTTGCAAATACCTTTTTTGTCAAAGAAATTCTAACTTTATCACCAACCTTAAATTTATGTTTGCGGTACATGTTTTCATTTGCTAATATTGGATTTTTAATAGCATTATTAGGTGACATTTTGATGGTTCGATGTTTTGTGTTATTATATTCACCTACGATTTGAGAAAGGTCATCGATGTACCTGTTGGTGTTTTTAGCTGTCATATGTTTGTGTAATTTCTCGTTTAGCGTGCGATTAAATCTCTCAACAACAACGCTTTTACCCTCGTTTCCTGTAACATACCTTTTTATATTATTTTGTTCTAGAAACTGTTCAAACTTTTTGTTAAAGAACTCGGATCCGTGATCAGTCCAGATTTTATTTGGTTTTCTTTTTACACTCGTTATTATTTGTTTTAGCGCATCAGTCATTGAAGTTCCTGTCTTATCCGAAACAGGTACACTGAAAGCGTATTTGCTAAAAACATCTATAACATTAAACAAATACCTTTTTGGAGCACCATCAGCGCCAACGTTAAACTGAGCTAGATTGGATACATCCACCAAATCTATTGCCCAGATATCATCTACACCATTAGGGACAACTTTACGTCGTGGGAACTTTTTTTTTAGGTCTGTGCAGCTCGACTGCAAGATCATCGTATACTTTTTTACCGAGTGCGAGTTTATATTTTGCTCCTATCATTCCTGAACAAATTTTCTATCAAAACGTTCTAGTAGATTTGTTGGCTCCATATCACGTAATTCGTCTAACATTACTTTATCACAATCTGCTTTCGAGTTTTCATGATCACGATAACAGATATCATGACGCATCGCTATTGCATCCACTTGATTATAAGGCTCTTGACCTGGCAATCGATTGTCGTTTTCATCTAGTTGTTGATCTAGCGGATTGTAAGGTCCTGTATACCGATGACCTGGCAATGTCCAACCGCTTTTTGGTTTTGGCAATTTTCCAATAATTTTATGTATATCTATACCTGACCCTATTATTTCTCTGTTGTTACAACATTGACAGTATGCGATAATTTTATTTTGTTCAAGACATAAATCTCTGTCAGAATCACAGTTGCATATCATTCTATATTTTTAATCGTCGACTAAAATAATATTAGGGTAGCCAGATCCGAGCGAATTTTTCGCTGGCGATACTGTCGCTGGAGACGTTTTCTTTAAAAACATATTTTTTCTTTTTCCGCAGACTCCACAAAAACTTTTTAATATTATCCTGTTGTTTTTTGTTTTTTCTGTTGTTTCATCAATATTTTCTGTTTTAGTTCTACACTTGAGACAGTATGTTGACATTATTATATTTTTAAGTTTAGATAAAATTAATTGCAATCTCATCATTAGCGTGAGAAGGATGCTTGTCAAACTGTAAAATAAATTTTAAAAAATTAAGATTTCTGCTCATCTGTTGGATAAACATTATACAATAATATCCACAAGCAGACGTTCCAACAGGTTGGAGTTGATTTGATGAATAATATATCTTTTTAAATTTTTTCTTCATATACTTTTTTATTACATCGCTTGGAGGAAGTCCAAACGAGTCAAAATAATTATTATTATAAACTGCTACCCAATGCGAGCCGGATCCATCATTGAAATCTTGTATATTAATAACACACGAACTTACAGCTGACGGCGATTTTATTGCTGCGAGTTCATCTTTAGAATAAACTCCGTGAAATCCAGGAACT
Source organism: Potamilus streckersoni (assembly GCA_016746295.1). Lineage (NCBI taxonomy): Eukaryota > Metazoa > Mollusca > Bivalvia > Unionida > Unionidae > Potamilus > Potamilus streckersoni. The sequence continues at coordinate 818,189 of JAEAOA010001394.1, forward strand.
GCTTTTAACTTATCAATGATATCAAAATTACTCAACGGGGTGGTCGAGTTCCTGGTAATGTTAGACCACGTCCGATTCCTAAAAGATTTGGCAGCAGACTTCCCGCTAGTCCCGCCAAAAGTGGAGCGATCGGAATAATTCCTCCTTGTTTTGTTTGATTGCATTTGCATTTGCATTTTGGTGTTGGCGATTTTGTTTTTGTTGTTTTCTTTTTTTGTTGGCGATTTCTTTTTCTTTTGTGGCATTATAATATATCATTTACATAAAATTTACAATTTTTTTATTCCACTTCCACGAATGATACCATTACCTTTGACTGCTTTCTCCGTTGCGCCAGATATTGCTCCAGACGCTGCTGCTATTCCTAATGTGCCTAAGACTGGTAAAATTTTAGGTATTATTGTACTAGTTAATACTGATAATGCTGGACCAAGAAAACCACCTTTAACGACAATGTCGTTTGCCATCGCTGTCATTTGTGCAGCACTCAAATTTAAAACAAAAGTTTTTTTACGATCATACTTTTTTACTTGATTTTTTGTTAGCATTAATTTTGTTAAAACACCATCAGAAATATTAGGATTGATTTTTAATGATACCTGTTCTCGCTTTGCAATAGCAGCTACTAACTTTTTAACTTGGCCATCGGTTAAATATACTTCTTTTACAATATATTTTGCCATTTTATATAACAACTGTAGATTAAACTTGAACTGTCATTTTACCTCCAATAGAATCTACCGTGATAAATCTATCACTAATCACTAATGCGTATACGTACAACGGCGCTACTGGAACCGCCCCAAGTGTCCAGGCAATTTCAATATCCGCTGTGCTGTCTACAATTCGCTCGTTATGTTTACTAACATCAAAATGAAATATAGGATAAAGGGTACGAAATTCCTCTGCTGATATTTGAGTTCCATCTTCAACATCTTGATATTTTTGTATTGCGTCAAGCAGGTACATGTACGGTCGAGAAATATTTTTATTAACGTCATCAGCAAAATTACACTCGATAGCTCGTTCTGGATATTGCTTTGAATTTAATCTAGCGTATATTCGTCTAACATCAGCGTGGTCAAATATTGCATTATTTTGTTGTTGGTTATCTCGTCGGGCTTGCTGTTGAAATACGACAAAGATATTTCTCGGCAGTTGTTCGCTTGATGTTGTTATGACCCTCCACGTGTAGTCAGTAGTATTTGGAACCGCTGTCTGATATATTTTATGCTGCTTAAAGTAAATTCTGTTTGTATGCTTATCAAGCGTACTATTTAGTTCTGACATTTTAGTGATCGACGGTGTTATACGTGGCATCCACAAAGCAAGTTTGTTTATGATAAACTGTACATCAGCCCCTCCAGATCTAAACAAACAATCGTTTTGTTCAGCTCGATCTAAAATAAGCGTATGTTTTACTCCGCGAAATACTTTATCATAATCGCGACAAAAGCCGAAAATCATGCTTAGCGGAAGCATCATTGTAATTTGACGTGATCCTGCTGCAAGTTTTCTTCGCCTAGCAGAGCCTTCGTTATAACGTGGATTTCTCACGTCAAGTTTGTTAAGGAGTAAATTTAACATCGCAGTACCATTTGCATCTGCAGCTGGTGGTGCTATATTTAGATTATTAAAAGCTGCTGTAAGAGACACTCTTGTAGCGTCTGCATTAGCAGCTGCACCTGGTGCCACAATACCTAGCGCGTCTGCATTAGCAATGAGAAAATTCTCACAATTACAGCATTTTCATCAGCATTAGCTCCATGTACTATAGCACCTCTCTTTAAAAATTCCGTTGATTCAGCTATACCCCGTCCAGTATCTTTAAACCACATCATATTCGTTGCAGTTGATCTTGAGTAATCATCTGTAAACGAAATCATATTTAAAATTGTACTTGCAACTTGTAGATGACCTGAAATATCTTCTATAGTTTGATTGGCTAGTTGATATCTAGCACTTTTGAATAAACTCCAGCCGTTGTTTATAAGAGCTACTTCTGCTCCAACTGCAATTACAGCAGGTGGATTGGCTACTGTCATAATCTGACCACGAACTTCTAACATAGCCTTATGTGGCAGTAGAAATACATCTTCGTCTCTGGTGTTAAAGGTTCTGATACCAGCTTTATTTGGTTCGTTAGAATTCTCATCAAGGTACTCAACAAACTGAAATTCTGTCACATCATTGTCGATGTCATAAGTTTCTGTTAACTCGAGATAATTTTTAACAGACATTTTATTTTATTAGATTATATAAAATTTTATTGCGGCATTGTTACTTTAGATATCAATTTTTGTATGATCTGCTCGCCCTTTGGTGATAATAATTTTTTTGTTGTTGTTATCATAGCTCGCTGGGTTTCTTTTGTTGGAGCGATTTCTGAGATAACTTGTTTTATTTCAGATGCAGTCGGTGGATCACCTTTTATTTTATCAGCTATTTTTTGTCCCACCGCAGTCCCAGCGGCAGATGCAGCCCCAGTTGCAAAAGCTTTACCAGCGTCAATAGCAATTGGTGCAACTTTACGTGCTATACCCGGAATATTTTCAAAAACTTTAGTAAATATATTTCCAAAAAATCCTCCTACTATTTTTCTTCGATAAACTTTTTTTCTTTGTTTCATTATATTTGATGTTGCATAATTTTTACTTTTGCTCGCGTAGATGTAAATAATAAGTTACAACTTCATTATTAACATGTAACTGTTTTCCTGATTGATCTGTCAACTGCATTATTATACTTGATATTTGATCTTCAACGTTTAAAGGATAATATATAATATGTCGTGGAGTTATTTGCATGAGAGAACCTGGCGGGACTTCTGGTGAGAAACTGTAAATCGTTTGACCTTTGCTACCTTTTGATGTATAAGAGCCAGAAGCAATAGAGCAATTTACTAATATTGTATTTACTTCTGTTATATTTGCTGGCATTTCACTGTCATATGTAATAGGCTGATCAAGTGCAGCGTAAGTTTTTTTTAGTAAATCCTAACAGTTGTGCAATACTTCTTTCTCTTGGTTCAAGACTGATTATTATATTTTTCAAAGTTATCCTAGTTCGCAATGTGTTATAATTTGCTGCCAATTCAAAATTATCAGCCACACCGTCAGCTTTTGTTATGAGCTCTTTGATTACCGTGTTTAGATCAGTAATATTATAAGCTCCTTGTGGAACTTTTATTATTTTTTTGTTGTAGATATTGGAGGTGTAATCATAGTAAAATACATTTCATCGTTAACATCATTTTTCACGTTAGGTATAGCATTCCAGCAAGTACAAGAAATTAATCCAATTTCATATTGTTTTGTAGGATCTAGTTGGATAGGTGGAATATAATTTACTGAAAAATTTGCGCTATCTATCGCAGACTCACTAGAGTTTAGTAATAATGTTGTTTGCATTCCTTTAATATTATATCATTTTACAAAATTAAGTCGCGGTGTAAAGTTTCATATTCGTCAGATGTTAATAATTCACTCGATCTTAGATGATCAAGTATGTCAATGATTTCATTATCAAGTTCAACACTAACATTTCCAGCTTCCTTTGACGATATTAATAACATTAATCTACCTATCATTTCAGTATTTGAAGTAAATACTTTTACACCAGTTCCTGTTCTTACTCTACTTTTTTGTATACGAGATTTATCAAAAGTAAAAAATTTCCTTCTAAAACTCCACCCACTACCAAAAGGTTTTGCTCTACTATTTTCTGCTGTTTTTTTAAACGTGAGAGCAATGACACTGTTTCTCATTCTATCATAAAGTGGAAGCATATCATCAATTTCTGTAACCGTGTTTATTTCATCTTTAGCAGTAACTCCGTCATTAAATATTACATCTAATCTATCGAGTAATTCTTGATATTCTACATCAGTCCACCTGCTTATATTTTCAATATCACTTATATTTTCTTTGTTTAAAAAATCATCATATTCACTACCTTTTATCTCATCATTTGCTCTTTTTATAAAATGAAGTCTTTGATCTCCAACTTCCATAAACTTTACAGTAACATCACCGACTCTTTGTTGCTCCTCTCTGATATCTTTTATGTCTCCTGATAAATTTGTTATAATATTTGTTATTCCTTGCGTTGTTAACTCTACTAATCTTCGCTCAAGTTCCAGCGGATTGTTTATCAATCGATCTGTTTCAGCTTGTCTAGCAGCAGGATCAGCTATATTTGCTGTAAGTGCCTCAGTTAGTTTTCTTTTTTCTTCTTCAGATCTAGTAACAAGTTTTGCAGCAGCTGCTTCCTGTTGTTCTCTAACAATTCCAACCAAACCTTTTTCCTGCAGTTGTTTAAGTTCTTCTTCTGACAGTGGTTTAGTTTCAGGTTGTTTACCTAATAATGCTTCAGTAACCGGCTTGAAAATTGTAGCTGTTGCTTCTGTAGCAGTTACTTGCCCACGTCGTGCTTCTTGTACTTTTTGCTTAAGTGATGCCTGAGATTGAGCAAGTTTTTTTTAGATCTTCTATGTGTTGTCTGTATCTTGCTCGTTTGTCCATTATTATAATTATAAATTTTATAAAATTGAAACGCTTTACTGTAAGTAACTGTTAATACAACAGCGAAACATTTTAGTTGGATCATTTGTAAGTTTATCAAACAAGAAAAAGTTAAATTTATCTTTTGTAGCATTACGGTAAAGTTCAATAAACTTATCTTTTGTCACGCCACCGCATTGCTCGCTTGCAATATTTCTAACGTCAACATTATCCAGTCCTGGAAATGAAATAAAACAACCCGTATTTCGCCTAATAAACCTGTCAACATTATAAAATCCTTGAGCGAGATAAACAGAATTACACTGTTTGTTACGTGACAGTGAGAAATATGATCTTATTTTATTCATCTCCATGTTATTTAGAGGAATATCGTCAAAAACTACTATCTTATGTTCATCTGCATCAAGTTGATTAACTGGGATAAGATCTTCTGGCTGCCTAATTATAAAAAAATCTTCACCAGCTTTAAGATCATCACGAAGCTTGTTATTATATTCGCTTAATAACTCATACTTATCTTGCTGTGGATTGATTGTGTAAATATAAACTCTGTCATAGTTAAAATTATCACCAAGAAGCAAATTCATAAGCAAATTTGTTTTCCCCGATCCAGTTCGCCCAACAATAAGATAATGATAATCAGGAAGTTCATTGTTATGTTTATGCTTCACTAGTCTCTCTGTATCAAAGTTTAATATCGACGATTTTGCCATTTTATATAATATTAAACTAGTGTTGATAATTTTATCTAGGACAGTAAATAATGAGCTACTATACAAAATTTGGAACACTATCAGATTTATCCACAAAAGGTTACCAAGGTGACTTATCCAAATATGCAACTCTTGATCAGCTCAAAAATGAAATCAATAATTTACTAAATGTTACCAGTGTAGAACCAGATGAAGTCGTCATTTTCCAGGACAAAGAAGGACGATTAAAAACGAGTGATGTAAAACTGCCAGATGTACTTGTACGAATTCCTAATGCGGTTGCTGATAATATCATAACTTTTAACAATCAAGGTAAGATACAAGATTCTGGTAGGTCAGTAAATGATTTTGTTAAAAAAGCTGGTGATTTATTTAATGGGAATATTGTTATGAACCAGAACAAGATTACAGATCTTGGATATCCAACTACAGATGGAGACGCTGTAACAAAGAAATATGTCGATGATCAGGACGTTCCAATCAATAATGAAATAACAGCGCTCAAAAATGAATATCTTGGTCATGTGAACATGTTTTTAAGTTTTCGCAGAAACATAAACACACTTAAAAATGAATTTTTTTTGGAAATCTATCAAATGTTGACATTACACTCGCTAATATTAACACAAAATTCAATGATATTAACACAAAACTCAATGATATTATTAGTGGAATTCCTAATATTGTTGAGAAAACGAGTATGGTTAAAATTCCTCACAAACAGATTAAAAATATTGTGTATACTGTTGATACTGGTTATACTAGGTGGACACCAAAAAATAATTCTATTAGATATATTGCAGAAGTTACCGGTGTGTATAGATTGTCAGTGCTTAGCAGTGCAAAGTTTAGAATATCTACCAAATATCTATTTCGTCATCCAAATGATGACTCATCTGGAGTATTATCTGTAATAATAAACCAAAATTTTGAAGAAGAATTTGTACTTGAACCAGTTGATAAAACTTTAAAATTAGCAATTTTTCTCTGGTGTATGGAATTTATAGCTGAACAACCAGCTCTTATTATGGATTAACCAAACATAGGACTATGAAAACTAATATTATAATGAAAAGAAGTATAGTTGATTTCAATCATATTTCAAAAGATATTCCAAAAATAGATATAGACGCATTAATACAATACTATAAATATTATCATAAAAAACTTTGGTGCGTGAAAAAATGTTACAAATACTACAACAAGATCCTTCGAGTAATATCTTATCTACCCTTGTTAATGACCAGTTCTGGTATAATTTCAAGTGGGGTATCATTTAATCCTTTTTTGTTAATCATATCCGCTATTGGTGTTTCACTTACAGCGGCGTGTAAAAAAGTAGAACCAAGACTTTTGATAAAAAAGCATGGTTGTTTAACATCAATTAAAACTTACAAGAAACTACTTGATCAGATCCGGTCTTACCTACGAGGAGTTAAATATAATATGGATGATTTATTACGTGAATTTCGTATTATTGACAATATGTTAACAGACATTCTACCAATGAGGGTTAGCAAGTATGAAAAAAATTATCTAAAAAAATATGAGTAACGTAAAAATTTATCTAAACTTAAGATATAATATAACTAAAATAATATCACTTACCTTCATCATTTTCATTCTAATGCTAGTTTAATTTCCACCTTGTTAACTGAAACGTTCTAATAGGTGTGGGAAGGGGGGGCCAAAACCCCCATTTCCCTATTTTGGAAACCCTCATTTAATTTATACTTGTTTGGAGGGTAAAAAA
>JAEAOA010001394.1:825277-838628 GCA_016746295.1 Potamilus streckersoni
TGGGGGGTAAAAATGGTAATTTGTGTAAGAAACATCTGTGTGTATGTACAAGTGTGTATGTTCATGGGTGTGTACATGTGTATATTGTGTGTGTATGTACAAGGGTGTGTACATGTACATGTGTGCATGTGTACATATGTATGTATGTACATGTGTATGTATATAAATGTCTGTGTATGTACATGTGTGTGAATGTACATGTGTATATGTAGATGTATGTGTATGTATATGTGTTTGTATGTACATGTGTGTATTTACATGTGTATACATGTGTGTATACTTGTACTTGTGTGTATGGACACATGTATTTCCAATATGTCTACATTGTGTATGTACATGTGTGTACATACATGTGTGCATGCCTCTATATGTATATAATGTATAATGTATGTATGTATGTATGTAATATATATATCATATATATATTATTATATATATATATATGGTGTGTGTGTGTGTACATGTGTGTACATGTGTTTATGTATATTTGTGTACAAATGTGCCTATGTAAAATATGTGCATAAACATGTGTGTGTATGTACAATGTGTGTATATTTGTAAATATACATGTGTGTGCATGTACTAGTGTTTTTGTGTGATTGAGATTTTTTTAACTATCTTTAACAATTTTTCAGTCATATCCATCAATGTCTGCAGTGTGACTGTTTATAGTGATGTCTAGCACTGGGGCATCATGTTGCAGACATGTGGCATGATGTCCCACTCAGTCACATTATCCTGACACCAAGCCAACCAGTTCTAACACTAAAGTGTTAATGCTGAACGCCAAGTGAGGGCAGCTATTAGTTCCAGTTTTAAAGTTTTTGGTATGAGTTGCCTGGGGTTTGAAGCCATGACCTCCTGCATCTAAGGTGGATGCTCTAACCACTGGGCTACCAGGACAGTCATGTTCATGTAAATGTCACTGGTGTTTCTCTTGACACAAGTGGGGGCCCCGAGTGGAGTGGCCGAGTGGTCTAAAGCGATGACAGTTACGGATCACTGCCATCTCACCTCTGTCTGCATGAGTTCAAGTCCAGACTTGGGTAAGTGAGAAAGCCTGCCAGTGCTTCTCGTGGGTCGGTGGTTCTTTCCTGGGTTTTCCAGGGTTCTTCCTCCACCATTAATACTGGCCACCATGGATAGCTTTTCTTTTGCTGAAAATGGCGTTAAACCCACAACACAGCAACAAAATTGACACAAGTATCACCAATATTGATTTTGATACAAGTGTAAGTGTTCATCTTGATGCATTGTCATTGATGTTCACATTTGATACAGTGTAATAGGTGTCCATCTTGATGCAATTGTCATTGATGTTCACATTGATACAAGTGTATTTGGTTTTCCATCTTGATGCAATTGTCATTGATGTTCACATTGATACAGAGTGTAATAGGTGTTCATCTTGATGCAATTGCCCTTGTGTTCACATTGATACAAGTGTAATAGGTGTCCATCTTGATGCATTGTCATTGATGTTCACATTGATACAAAGTGTAATAAGGTGTTCATCTTGATGCAAATTGATCATTGATGTTCACATTGATACAAGTGTAATAGGTTGTCCATCTTGATGCAATTGTTCATTGATGTTCACATTGATACAAGTGTAATAGGTGTTCATCTTGATGCAATTGTCATTGATGTTCACATTGATACAAGTGTAATAGGTGTCCATCTTGATACAAGTGTCATTGGTGTTCATCTTGATATAAGTGTAATAGGTGTTCATCTTGATGTGTCTTCATGCAAGTGTCATTGGTATTCATCTTGATACAAGTGTTTTCATCTTGATATAAGTGTAATAGGTGTTCATCTTGATGTGTCTTCATGCAAGTGTCAATGGTGTCCATCTTGCACAGACTGAAGAATGGATGCTACTGTGATACAAATGTACCTGAAGTCTTCTTGTTGAATTTTTCTCAGCACTGAAAATGATCTTTCTGCATCTGTGTTGCTGTGAGTGTCAAATATGCAAGTGTCATTGATGTTCACCTTTGCACTGACTGGAGAATGAATAATACTGTTTTATGTCTATATGTCCAATGCTGCATGTGCTTCACAAATTCAGTCTCAACAACCAAGAGGTTAAAATTTGCTTACCTCACAGATGGGCATTCCTTTCCCAAGTCAAACATACAGTGGACACATATTCCTTAAAAAAGTTAATCATACTTCTCCACTATTTCAACAGATGAAAGAAAATGTTTTTCATTGTATACATGGATGAAAACTGGACCCACTATTTCAAATGTTACAGCTAATCATGTTTAATTGACTTAAAAAGTTACATTTAAGGTAAGCAATTTTATTTTTTAACATGTTTCTCATTTGCTTGGGGATCTGAGTGGCCAAGTGGTCTAAAGCATTCTCTGTTACAGATCAATACCATCTCACCTCTGTCTGCATGGGTTCAAGTCTTGGATTCAGCCAATGTGGGTATGTGAAAAAGCTTGCCAGTATCTTCTCATGGGTCAGTGGCTCTTTCTAGGGTTCTCCTGGGTTCTTACACCACCATTAATACTGGCCAACATGTATAGCCTAATGTGTGCTGAAAAAAGACATTAATCACAACAACAATGACAGCTCTCATTTACCTAATTTGAATTAACTAAATTGTTCCACTTCCTGTACTTTAAATATTCAAAATTAACCTAATGGACTTGCAACACAAACCCACCCTTGTTATTGTCATTCATGTGAGTGCCTTCTAATCACCTCTTGACTGTTACCTGTAGTGTGGTAGATGTCATGAACATGAAAAGTATGACAAACAAGAAAAGAAACAAGAAAATAAAACACAAAAACACATGTAGGGGTAATAAAAAACTAAGTAAATGACAGGTGTGTACAGGTGAACCAGTCTCTTTGAAATCAATCCTGGTCTGATTTATATACAGGTGGAAAAAAAGACAAGGTAAATCTCTTGACAGTTGACAAAATGCTTGGAAAGCCAAAAATAACTTTTAATGAATCATTGAATATTGTGTTACAATATTTTTGTGTGTACATAAAAAAGCAGTACAGTGTCTGAAATTTAATATTGGTTTCTTCATTCCATTTTGTACCCTTGGCCTATTACAAGCAAAGATTTTGTATTTGCCTCATTAAGTAATAATGTGACCTTGTTCTGGCAAATGAATCTGATCTATTAGTTGAGGTGTCTGTCATATTTGCAAATTTAATGCAGCAAATGCAAATGAAAGGAAATGTATTTGCACATGTTGCCAAGTCTTCAATATGAATCTGTAGGACAGTCATAATGCTCTGCTGACCTGGTTTGCAAAGTCTTCAATACACATGGAGTACACAGTCATAATGCTCTGCTGACCTGGTTTGCAAAGTCTTCAATAACACTGGTGTACACAGTCATAATGCTCTGCTGACCTGGTTTGCAAAGTCTTCAATACACATGGAGTACACAGTCATAATGCTCTGCTGACCTGGTTTGCAAAGACTTCAAATACACATGGAGTACACAGTCATAATGCTCTGCTGACTGGTTTGCAAAGTCTTCAATACACATGGAGAACACAGTCATAATGCTTGGCTGACCTGAGTTGCCAAAGTCTTCAATGCAGACCTGGAGTACACAATCATAATGCTCTGCTGACCTGAGTTGCAAAGTCTTCAATACACATGGAGTAGTACACAGTCATAATGCTCTGCTGACCTGAGTTGCAAAGTCTTCAATACACATGGAGTAGTACACAGTCATAATGCTCTGCTGACCTGAGTTGCAAAGTCTTCAATACACATGGAGTACCCAGTCAAAATGCTCTGTTGACCTATGTTGCAAAGTCTTCAATGCAGACTGGAGTACACAGTCCATAATGCTCTGTTTTCCTGGGTTGCAAAGTCTTCAATGCATACCTGTAGTACACATTCATAATGCTCTGCTGACCTGGGTTGCAAAGTCTTCAATGCATATGGAGTACACAGTCATAATGCTCTGCTGACCTGCGTTCAATTCACATGCAAGGATAAGACATCATCCACATCACATCAGAAATTTTCTCGTGGTTTTTGTGGTTACATAACACTTGAAATAATCAAGACCATCATTTGTTCAGCCATTTAGACAGCATTACAAGCCATTTCGACAGCATTATGTTGTTAATCCTTTTGTAAAATTGGCATAGTATAAAGAAGTTCCTTCACATTTTATTTCTCCACTTTTCCCTTATTGGAATCTATTTTTGGTATCACCTTTTTTCAGAAAAAATATGACACAGTGAGCAGCTTCCTCCATGACTGGCAGTGTTGGTGGCATAAAGTTTAAGTTTCATTGCCAAGCTCACAACTACAAAAACAATGTTATGCAGTATTCTTTGAAACCCATTTTACTGAACTACTTTTTATCAAATCTAAGAAAATAATATACCAGTAATTTATGGGCATAATACACATGGAAAACATCCATGTATAAAAAACAACAACTCTACTGTGACAATAGATCAATCCATTTAAAATATGGGGTTTCCAGGTGTACACATGCCATACACTTTTAACAACACGATTTCACATGGAAAAAAATGAGATATGCTGCACCAACACAACTAAAGTACACCATAAATGTCACATGGTTTAATAGTCCTTAGTGTAGATAACTGACATTTGTGCAGAAAATGTTTTCTTTTTTCCCATCAGTGACCTTGACCTTTCACGTTTTGACTTCTAAACAAATCTGCTTCATTCTTGCCAAAAGTACAAGCTATCCTCAACTTTTAGTTGAGGTCTGTGATGTAGAATTAATGATATTGTATGATGTGGAATTAATGATATTGTTTGATGTGGAATTAATTATATTGTTTGAAGTGGAATGATGATATTGCTTGATGTTGAATTTTTGATATTGTTTGATGTGGAATTAATTATATTGTTTGATGTGGAATCAATGATATTGTTTGATGCATAATTAATGATATTGTTTAAGGTAGAATTAATGATATTGTCTGATGTAGAATTAATGATATTGTTTGAGTAGAATTAATAATATTATTTGAATTGAAATTATTGATATTGTTTTGATGTGGAATTAATGATATTGTTTGATGTTGAATTTTTGATATTGTTTGATGTGGAATCAATGATATGTTTGATGCAGAATTAATGATATTGTTTGATGTAGAAATTATGATATTGTTTGAGGTAGAATTATTGATATTGTTTAAATTGAAAGTTATGATATTGTTTGATATGGAAATTAATAATACTTTTTGATGTGGAATTAATGATATTGTTTGATGTGGAATTAATGATATTGCTTGATTTTGGACTTATGATATTGTCTGATATAGAATTATTGATATAGTTTGATATGGAATTAATGATATTGTTTGGAAACAATGTTTCTTCTTGAGCATCACATTTGATATAATGATCCCATAAATCAATCAATAGGCATTTTCCAAATGTAAGTCATCCACATGTTTTGATAATGTTATGTGTAAGTCATCCACATGTTTGATCATGTTATGTGTAAGTCATCCACATGTTTGATCACTTTATGTGCAAGTCATCCATGTGTTTGATCATGTTATGTATAAGTCATCCACATGTTTGATCATGTTATGTGTAAAATCATCTACATATTTGATCATGTTATGTGTAAGTCATTCTACATGTTTGATCATGTTATGTGTAAATCATCTACATATTTGATCATGTTATGTGTACGTCATATACATGTTTGATCATGTTATGTGTAAATCATCTACATATTTGATCATGTTATGTGTAAGTCATCTACATGTTTGATCATGTTATGTGTAAGTCATCTACATGTTTGATCATGCTATGTGTAAGTCATCTATGTGTTGGATCATATTATGTGTAAGTCATCTACATCTTTGATCATGTTATGTGTAAGTCATCCATATGTTTTGATCATGTAATGTATAAGTCATATACATGTTTGATCATGTTATGTATAAGTCATCTACATGTTTGATCATGTTATATGTAAGTCATCTACATGTTTGATCATTTATGTGTAAGTCATCTACATGTTTGATCATGTTATGTGGCAAGTCATCCATGTTTTTTGATCATTTATGTATAAGTCATCCACATGTTTGATCATGTTATGTGTAAATCATCTACATATTTGATCATGTTTTGTGTAAGTCATCTACATCTTTGATCAATGTTATGTGTAAGTCATCCATATGATTGATCATGTAATGTATAAGTCATATACATGTTTGATCATGTTATGTGTAAGTCATCTACATGTTTGATCATATTATGTGTAAATCATCCATATGTTTGATCATGTAATGTATAAGTCATATACATGTTTGATCATGTTATGTATAAGTCATCTACATGTTTGATCATGTTATGTGTAACTCATCTACATTTTTGATCATGTTATGTGTAAGTCATCTACATGTTTGATCATGTTATGTGTAAGTCATCTACATGTTTGATCATGCTATGTGTAAGTCATCTATGTGTTGGATCATATTATGTGTAAGTCATCTACATGTTTGATCATGTTATGTGTAAGTCATCCATAGTTTGATCATGTAATGTTAAAGTCATATACATGTTTGATCATGTAATGTATAAGTCATATACATGTTTGATCATATTATGTGTAAATCATCTACATGTTTGATCATGTTATGTGTAAGTCATCTACATGTTTAATCATGCTATGTGTAAGTCATCTATGTGTTGGATCATATTATGTGTAAGTCATCTATCTGTTGGATCATGTAATGTGTAAGTCATCTACATCTTTGACCATTTTATGTGTAAGTTATCCATAGGTTTGATCACTTTATGTGCAAGTCATCCATGTGTTTGATCATGTTATGTGTAAGTCATCCACATGTTTGATCATGTTACATGTAAGTCATCTACATGTTTGATCATGTTATGTGTAAGTCATCTACATGTTTGATCATGTTATGTGATGCAGAAATGATGTCATTATAAATAAACAAATTTTTTCATTTAGTAAGTGTGAGCTATCATTTGACCATTTGACTCCAAAAATTATCCTGATTTCCCCCATCCCAATTGCAAGCCACTGACTGACTTTGGTAACCAGAGATTGTGAAACTGTGCAGAAACCATTGGGTTTTTACAAGTCTCAGGGACTCTTTAAGTAACTCAGACCTTTAGCCTTTCAAGCCCAAAATTGATTGGTGTTCTTAGTTACCTGAAGTGTAAGTTTTGCATGAAGTTTGGTAACCGTAGATGGTGGCCAACTGAGTTGTATTCAGAAACAATTTTTCTTCTTTCAAGTAAACTGACCATGACCTTTGACCTTTTCTTCCCAAAATAGATAATGTTTTATACAGCAAATGATGCAAAAGATCTCTGGCTTTCAAAAAACTGTAACACAACATTGTTGATGATACTTATATATTCTGGTGTGAAAAGCTGATTACAAAGCTTTTCATTTACAGGTGAGACAATAATTTAATTTTGTCATTATTTTGTATTTTATGGCTGTCTCTATGCTTACAAGAGTACGTCAATTATGTGTTATCTGTCTATCTATACTTACAAGAGTATGCATGGCATATTATGTGTCTGTCTCCATACTTACATGAGTACTATCAATGGTATATTATCTATCTCTATGCTTAAAGATAATGTCAATAGAATATGTCTGTTGCTGTCTTTAGAAGAGTATCTGTCATTGGTATATTATATATCTTTTTGATAGTCTTCTCTGTAAGCACTAGTATGACATAGTTGAGATTATGATCAAAAAGTCCTCCATGACCTTGATATTTAGTCACAATGCTGTCTTGAACTCAAACTTACTGTGAAGAAATATTTATTTTCTTACTAGTCTGATCATAAGCTAACAACACTGATCCTTAGATTTCTAAATCTGAAGGTTATTTTTTTCTCCTTAACCATATTCAATGTTTAGTCAAGGAACTTATTCATCCATAATACAAAAAAGTCACTGTGCAAAACCTAGCTTTCTCTGAGCCAAAGACCTTCAAACTTATGCCTCTTCTTTTACCTTAGTGCAAATCCTAACAAGGTCAAGTTTTTGTGGTCTATAATTACAGTTAATATGATGCAAAATATAACTGCTTGTAGTCAATGACCTTGACATAAAATAATTATGACCTTGACCTTATATTTTGAAGCAGAACTTGATTTCTTGGGCCCAGGGCTTTGATGTAGAGTAATGTGTTATTGCATGGAAACCGTGTTTCTTGTTTTAGTCTATATGAATCTGATATTCAGCATTCTGACTCCCAAATCAATGGGGTTTTTTCCTTATGTGAAAGTGCAAGCCAAAAATAAAACTTAAAACTGAAGTTACCATGTGGAAATAAAGAAAAACCCAAAATGGACATAAAATACATCATATATATATATATATATATATATATATATATATATATATATAATATATATATATATATATATATTATATATATATATAAATAATTAAAATAATATAATAATAATAATAAATAATTTGAATAAATAAAATTCCAGCTAAAATGAGATACTGGACACAAGATTCTGACAGCCCACAAATGAAAAAGTTTCCAGAAAAAGCAAGAATATATATTATCTTTACTTGACCTAAGATCACAATTAGCATTTCCCAAAAGAAAAAAAAATCTATTACTATCTAAAAGGTTTCTAATGCTTACAAAATAAAATCTAAGTTATAATTAGAATAAAAAATGTGGTAAAACTCAATATCCATGACTGAGGCCAAGATAATAATCATAATAGTTAACCATATTCATAAGAAAAACATTTGCTATGTATTAGTTTTCAGAATTTTTAGAAAAAATCAACTAGAAACTGAACTTGATTTTGGTTGTAAAAGGTTGCCCCCACTGTAAGGTTTTGATAGTGGGGAATTTGGTGTGGAGTGGCTTCCAATATTTATTTAAATTATTGTAGATGTCACACCAAGGCTTGATTTTAGTGAAAGTTAGATGTACAACTCCGAGCCCCAGTCCACAATGCTGATGAGTAAAAGATTTAAGATAAAAAAGAGTGAAGTTTCAAAATAACAATTTAATAATGATTAAATGGGCAATAATTAAAAATTTTCCAAATACGCTTCTTCTGCATGACCCTTTACTAGCCTATCACATCAATTTGATTCGTAGTGTGAGAGATTCCACCTGTCTTGTGTTCTATTCATCTGTTGTATTCTTCTCTATCTCCTAATTCCCTCACATCTTCTCTGACTCCCTCTAAGTTTCTTTCTCCTCTCTTCCTCCTCTATTTCCTCCTCTAGACCACTTTTGTCCTCCTCCCCTTCTTCCCTCTTTCCTATTTCGACTCCTTATTGTCAACTCTGACTGCACTGTCAGTCTCACTTTCATCTCCATCTTAAAGACTCAGGACCACAAAATTCGCACCAGAATTTCAATCCCAGAGAAAGCAAAGTTCTATCCCACAGAAAGCTTCCTGTGAAAACACAAGGATGGTACAATATTTAACTCAGTGCTCATATCTATACTACACACAGCCTATTATCAGATAAAGCATATTAAATTTCACTGGTCATGCATTCATTCACACAAAATAGGTATACATTCTTGTATGGCAAACAACAACATATATCACATCATAATAAAGACATGGTATCAATTACTCATATACAACAGCATAAAATTGATTCACATCAGTGCATACTCATAATTCCATTACACAAACCAAAAACACAATATCAGATGCAATCTATTAACATCACAACTCATACAAAATATACAAATATTCAAATATCTATGCTCTGATATATATTATTGCAATTAATCTTGCATACTTCAATCATTTTCCTAAACTCCAATTCAAATATGCATAAACTCTAACACATTACTAAAGGTACTGGTTACTACGAAGTAAACTACCAGCCTATTACATCAACTCTGATGAACTAGCAATCTACATAATTCTCTATGTAAAACTCAAATTCATGCCTCAAATATGCATATAAATAAAACACAACAAGGTAATTCTACATACTTAAACAATTAATAATTAAGTATACATACTACCAATAATTACAATTATGATGCATATAAATGAAACATAACAAAGGTAAATCTACATACTTAAAACATCCTAGTAATTAAGTATACATTCTACCAATAATTACAATTATGATACTGTAATGTTTTTGCTAAAATCAAGCAAATATCATATAACGACCATGCCAAAGCTTTTCCTTCTCTTACAAGTCTGGTCCTAAGATTCCCGCCAAATTACGAGTGGAATTCTTGGAGTCTACTTTAATTCTTATAAAAATGGCAAGATGCACTTTTAATAATCTTCCCAGATATACTGATAAATTTGCTGCACATTTAAGCTATAGTTTTGATTTAAGATTTAATCCAACCCTCTATCTTAATTCCCACTTGAACAAAGCTGACAATGTCTTCTCGCTTGTCTGTCTACGTGGCAGTTGAGAACATTCCCTATTCATCCTGCATGTTTATGATCCCTGGACCATATTTAATGCCTGGGTGGGAGGACTACAAGCCCTTTGACAGCTATTTTGTAATCTATTTTATAATTGATTAACATGCTTGCATCGATTATTACACATCAAACCATAGTAATAATATCCCAGTTTATAATTTTCTGATACCTGGACTCTTCGATCATAACATTGGTCAAAATCAAGTCCAACATGCAATTTTTTATAGCATATAATGAAATTAAAAAAAAATAAAGAAAAAAAAGGACTAACAAGCTGCAAAATTAATTATACATAACAACAATTAATGTGCATACAATAACATATAAGTATTAAATGTAAAATACATATTAATAATAAATAATGTATATAATAACAATAATTAATGTAATTATGCTACATAATAGCAAATAATAATGTATATACAATAACAATAATATTAATGTATAATAAATTAGCACATAATTTAATGTATAAAAATAAATAACAATAATAAATGTATATAAAATAAATATATATTAATGTATAAAAACATAGATCAAAAAATTAATGCATTATACAATAATAATAATTAAATGTATATACAAAACACTAATTTAAATTATTCCACTCTTCTAAAAAAATGGGGAAAAATATTCAAATTCTAAATATTATTCTTATGTTGTTAATCAATTTATTTATACCTACAAATTTTAAAAGTGAATTAATTTTCTTCTCCGTAAATAAATCATTTTAAACTATTGTGAGCACATCTCTGCAGTGAATTTATCCAGTAAGGTATACCTTTAGCAACCACAATGATGTTATCTACCAGTACCTCCTGCATTGGTCATTTATTCAGGCAGCAAAAAAAAAAAAACTGGTTCTTAGCTACTGCCACCAAATCAAATTCATCATACACTTCTAACACAACATACTTAGAGCCAGTCTACAAAATACAACAAAAAATATTTTAATTTCATCAAGTACTTGTAAATAGAGACTCAGTGACGTTTCTGCAACAAAGAGTTTCACAGGTATCCTTAACTAGGTATGCTGTATCCTTTATTTTTATGAACAAATGTTTTTGCAAATTTAGTAAAAATATAAATATAAATTTATAAAAGCCTTTATGCTTATTGATGCTTTCTTGCATAATCAAAGTAGGACTGTAAATCATTTTACTTAACTTTATATGCTTGTCATGTTCACATTTGAAAATTATTTTCATTTTGTATACTGACACAAAAACTAACATAAAACTGATTAATAATTTTATTCATGATGGCTGTCACTGGTTTCTCAGGAATATTACAACAAGGTTTGTCTCACATGCAAACATACTACCTGTAAAACTACGCTTCACAAATTATTACTTGGGTATATACTCATAACTATAGCACATGACGACATTTTCATAAACTCTGTTTACATGTCTTAACATATTAGAGTTAGTTCCTTTGTCTAGTTTTCAATTTGGGGGTGAACTGTCAACAATAGGGGGTGTAATTTTTCTTCCAAAATTAGTCATGAGGAAAAAAATATGTTTTTTTTTTTTCTGATTGATCCACAGAGTCAATAGGAAGTGAGAGATCCAGTAGTAAGTTTTCAAGAAAATCAATTTAGGCATATGCATCATCTGATTCCCAATCATCAGGCATCTGTAGTAAGTAATTCACAATCATGGGCTTACTGGTATTGATAAATGTGGGTTTGGTAGAAGATATTTTTAACAAGTTTTGACAAAAGACAAGTGCAAGTATATGCCATATATAAATTGATTCACATCAGATGCATACTCATAATTCCATTACACAAACCAATAACACAATAATCAGATGCATCTCTTACATCACAACTCATACAAAATATACAAATATTCAAATGCAAAATGCACAGACCCAGATCTGCCATTGCATAATGTACTGGTAGATCTGGGTCAATGAAGTTTGGGAGTAATCATTACAAAAAACAGACTCTGATATATAGAAGCACATAATATGATGTTGTTGTTTGCAGCTTAACTTGACTTTTAAGTAAGTTTATATACAGTATAATCAAATATAAATCTGGATAAACTAAACAAATGTGGGTCTTTATAATGTAAAAAAATGGCTACATACATGTGTGCAAAGAAACAACAGTTTAGCCTTTTGTGTTGTTTTCTGTGTTTATCATAAACTAGGTTTTAGAATCACACAGCAAATAATGTAAGATAGTTGCCAAGTATGTCATGTCATTCAGCCAATTTATAAGCACTGAAATATTTTTAATTAAACTCTCATAACTGCAATCCTGAACTAATTTATTTTTTTTTCTTAGATTTTTGCCATTTTTTAATCCATTGCTCTGCAAAACTTGCCAAAATTTTATTAGTTAACTAAAATGAAACCTAAAAAAAATAAAGCTTGCCAAATTTCATTGGTTACACATAAAATGAAACATAAAAAAAAAAAGCTTGCCAAATTTCATTAGTTACACTAAAATGAAACCTAAAAAAAAACCAAGGCATACTAAAAAAAGTATCCAAGTAACAACTAGATTGATACTATGATCTAGTCCAAATGGTCTTTGGTTATGCAAAAAGTAAAATAAAGACCAATGCATACATGTTGTTCAGATTATGGCCAGTGTCAACAATTGGCTAGTCAGTGGTCTTTACACCTGGATAAAGTAAATTTTTTGTTGTTTTTGTTTAAAAAGTTAAATTTTTTTGTAACATAGTGCCAGTAGGTGGGTGTGCAAATCCAAAAGAGATTAATGTAATACAATGCCAGTGGGTGGTTGGTTGTGCAAATCAAATGAGGTTATGTTTATTTGCCTATCATCGTGTTTGATACTGTAAAAGCTAAATGATACTTTTTAACATAAAACATGGTTAGGACACTCACCTTTGACATTTTACTGATAAAGGCAGCAAAAGAACAATTTTAACCC